>CAJDSM010045815.1:6616-34333 GCA_903981925.1 Ostrea lurida
TATATGAATATTATCCTGAACTTTATATGAACATTATCCTGAACTTTACATGAACATTATCCAGAACTCTACATGAACATTATCCAGAACTTTATATGAAAAGTAATCGTGTTTTAGAACTAAGATTGAAACTAAAGCAAGAGCAATAACTCAAAATATCCTAATTTAAACAACATACATCTCCAGCATCCGGTAAAGCCTACGCTCATATTACAGAACAATCATTTCTATAGATTCGGGTATCTTAACCTGATAAGAACTCATCCGATGAGAGTTTGGTGAGAAATTGGGACCGAAATAATATTCAGATATAATTAAACTATACAAGCAATTAAACTTCAACATATTGCCCTCATCTCAAAACAACACACATCTCCGGAGGACATCCGAAACCTAGGCACAGATTTCAGCATCATCTAAGTCAAGAAATCACCATGAGAGCAACCACTACCATGAGTAGAGATTATGGTGAAGGAAAGGTGGAACAACGCTAATTTAATTATAATGTTGATATGACCTAATTATAGCAAACTTGCTCCAAAAACATTCTAACCAGCCTCTAAATGAGACAGCATCTTTACAGCATCACGAAACTAACACGTGAGAGATTCAGACAACAAAATGTAGTAGTCCTTATAATTGACCCGATACGACTCGTATCCATGCAAAGTTAGTGACAATTTAGAGCGGCCGTATAATTTAGATTATGAAACTCAATATAGTACACTCATATGCTCCAAGAGAACTTTTAACCAGTCTAACTTAACTCCTTATCTTCCTTCATTATCCAAAAGCCTTGGACTGCTCAGATTCAGCAGATTAAGTCGATAATATTACCCTTAACGTGTACCCCCAAGAAGCATCATCCATGGCAAGTTGGGAGGATCGGGATCAAGTAATAATTAGATATATAGCAATACAGAATCACGTGCTCCAGGAAAGGACTTAAACCACATAACCAAACCTTAGTTTCTCCAGCAATCCAAGAGCCAATGCTCAGATTTCAGCATTTAAGTCGTATATAAGTTTCTTCAGTTAACCTTCTCAGAAGTCATGCCAGAATCCATGACAGAGTTTTTGGGCATAGATTGGAGAACCAGTAATAAGCTAAGATCTAGGGCATCAATGCACACTGTGCTCTTCCCAAACAAAAAATTTAACCAAAGATGTGGACGGAAGAGACTGAGGGTAATAATAAGCTCATAAAACCTCCACCACCGATCTTAACAATACGTCTCGGTGCAAAGACTAAATTAAGCTTAATTTGCAATGGTTGTTATTCTGATTTCCCTACTCACCAAAAAATCCACCAAAAAACTGAACATAATAAAACAACATGCAACTTATCAATTTGCTTCGTTTTTTATAAAAAAGCAGTCTTGCCTTGCCAAAAAAAATAGCTATTTCGCATGGTACGATCAAGACATAATATCCACAATGAAAGAAGCCAGTCAATGGCTCGTCCTTCACACAGGACACGCAAAATTTCAATCTTCAACTGAAAGAAAATGAGAACCTTCGGGCTTGGAGAAAGAGTCTTTAGCAAACTTTTAGTCTTTTCTGGTGTGTAATGTCAGTAAATAATGTAGATTCTCGTGGCTTACATCAGCCATCCTCGCTTTGAGACATCTCCAGTCATCTTCATTACTATTGTAGGCCTCACAGATGCCAGCTGCATGTTCGCCGTACTCAATTCCGTTGTTTGCACTCATCTCAAAAATGGCCCGCCCCAGCAGGACACCCAAGCGAGTATTAAGAAGAACACTATGTTAAGTTTGAAAATTATGTACTATCATTTATTGATTTTCTTTTCTTTCTCAACCCTCGTGTAAGAAACGGGTTAAGGAAGTAGAGCTCGTGAATCACCCTCTCCCTGGCAGGCGTGAGCGTAAGAGGTAAGAGCTGACGAATTGTGTGTACGGGATTGAGTTGTACGAGTGAATCGGAGCCTCGGTGCTCAAAAATACTGGAGACGGAGAACACGAACACACATGAGTCATGATAGCCAAAGCAAGCTACCTAATTAAACGATTTTCCGCTAATGCTCAAAAGCTATTCAATCTAATAATAGGCCCTGACGCTACACGGAAATCATCAGTTTATGCCAGGTCCTCAAGATTTTTATGAGGATGCCCTTTCCTTGACGAGCATTCTAGAGCTAGAATACGAGTTTATTGCGATCTAGTATTAATGAAACAAATCTGGACAGGATTGTGGAGAACTGTGATAAATCAATATAAATTTTTCAATGCATACAGGTTCGTTCTGTAGGGTTTATGTTCAATGCACTCGACCAAGGAATGTGACGAGCTACCACTAAACGTGCAAGGGATAGAAAATAAAACAATACTTATAATGAGCACTGTTCATGTATATATTCTGAAGGATAATAAGCATGCACAGGTGTACAATTCAAGAATAACATTTTTCTCACTTCTTATGAAAGCAGAGCACTACAGACAAAGAGAGAACATCTTAGCGAATGAAGTTATCCATACAGTCTATTTTGGCGGTAGATACAGATAATCAAGTATAGAGATATCTACACAGAGTCATTCTAAAAAGTCATAAAGACACGGAGCTGAGATCAGAGGCTTCTCTTCATAGGATTCAATATCCCAACTTGCGATAACGAGTCTCAGTATATGGGCCAGAGCACGTGCGTATAAAAGTTGGTTTATGAAGCCAACCAATTCCCGTATATAACTTGATGATATGCGAGACAAGTAACAAATAACGTGCATATCGTAACCCGCTAACGAAATCACTCGCAATTATAATCTCGCGACTCGCCATGAGTTCTCAGTATTGTGGAGTTGGTGGGAATAAAGAGATGAGGTGGGGCTGAGAGGAGGTGTAATAAGTGACTTAAATCCCAAAATACAGATACCACTCCAAAGTGCTAAAGAGCGAATCTCTTGGCTGCTAGCTTATAAGATCGACTTGGAAGACCAATAGACATGGAGTCTACGCGACTACTCAATGCAACATAGACGATGGCCCTGCCCGCTCTTAAGATGACCAAATATACTGCAATTGCTGCAGTCCATAGCGACGCAAGTTAAATACCAACAACTATGACTATAATTATTTATAGTATGCAATAAAATAGGGCTAGTATAAAGATCCAGATTCAGAGCATAGATTATACACGTAAAGGAGTATTCCACTACACCTTGTTAACATCTCATGAATACAATCGGATATGTAGACATTGCTATACCCGAGACGACTGCTATATCTAGATGGCGTCTCCCCGAAAGCAGCGAGGCAAGAGAGGGCCTAGTGGTGTCCTATGGCGAGTGAGCCACCACAGAGTATCTCCTACCCCTCGGCACCACTAAGAGAACTGACCCCACTACACAAACAAACACAACCCATACGTGGGGTCGAAAGTAGGGAACTGATGAAGAACACAACTTGATACGCCGAAAAGAGAGAAGTAAAGTGATCGCAGGATGCATCAAAAAGAGAATCATGAGTCGGAGACGACCTTCATGAAAGGGACTGAGTCAACACATACCAATAAGATTGAATCTACATACGTACCCAGAGAGAGAGAGACACGTATATCAGCAAGAACTGGAATTTTCAACATCACTCATAAATATTTCAAAGTTAAGCATCTGAGGTAAATCACAAAAAAAAATCTCTGAATCCCGATTCTGTCTATACTATATCAGAAACTTTTTGTGTATACATAGAAAAATGCCTATGTTGAAATCATAACGAAAAGGTATGGGAATAAGTAATGTAGAACATTTCTCCATTATTCTTCATGTTATCCGCACTATCTTATAAAAATGAAATTTCTTACTTTTCATGCAAGTCTAAAGAATGAATTTGAATCATAGTTTGCTGACCAAAGATAAGGAAAGTTTTATTTATTAAATGACATCACCAAATCATCATAGTCACACATGCCCATATCGCCTTCGAGTATCAATTGCATACAGAACATAATGTATGTAGTTGGTTGTACTATCAGAAAATTAGCATAAGCTAACACTAGCACAAGGATTGATTTTATGGAGAGTAAAAACGCTATCAATTTGCAGTAATAATAATATAATCTCTAACACAAGTTCAAAACACAGAGAGACAATATGTAAATAAAACAAAACAAAAAACAATAGACATCCAAGGTAAAGGATTAAACACCATATATACAAACGAGACAAACAATTCATGCCAAATCAAACTACTATACAAGACACCAGGTATTAGAAATTCGCTACACCACGTCAACGCTATTATCAGAGAATATTCGTGAAAGAATTACAAATTACTAGGAGTCATCAAGTAGTTTATCCCAAGAGACGAGCAAGTAGTTTTATCGTAACACAGAGCGAAATAACGAGAGCCTTAGATTATGGTTATATGGCCAGCTAAAGATAGTATCACTGCCACAGATCAGGTCCAGATAAAACTAATATCAGAAATCACCGCATTTCAGTACAAACATGCAAACAACCTAAAGCGAAACACTAAGACGAATCATCTACCAAGCTTTTCTCTTGAATATCGAGCTTATACAAAATACAGACCGGAGCATAATGCGAATTCTACTAATCAAAAAGCTACATAAATTTCACAAACATTACTTACTGTGAAGAATCAGGAATATTTCATCGGCTCTTCATTCAATTCTATAATAAACACACGTCTATCTCTGAATTACACACACCTGTTAAATGACAATAGGAGTAACCCACAAACAAAAGCGCAGCATACTTTGGCAATACAGCAGAGCCTATAATATATATACATAAGCCTAGTCCTTATTCAGGAGTTACTGACCATTCATACATATTACTGTTATGTAACTGGCGTTTAACCACACTTTATACATAATCTAATCTTAGCTATTGCGCTATCTGTCAATTGTCAATATCACGATTATAGGTAAACAGTGATATTAGCAGGCTATATCGAAATGAAAAGGACGATTCCTCTAGCCTAGACGTACGAGTTTGGAGTAGAAAGTTCGTCCAAATTCTTTGACAGAGCGTGCCATGCCGACCACAAGTCAATGTACCTAGCTCATACCTGACGCGCCCGGCTCCACACGCGCGAGAGCTGGATTAACATTGTAGGCGTTTGAGCTAGAAAAGTCCACAAATTTATCTGTACATCTCCATTTGGGGGCACAGTGCGTAACGCTCGACCATTGAGAAATTTATGAGTCTTTTAGGATCTCACCTCTTAACTCTGTGCCCTCATAACTTGTCATATTTCCATTTGAGAAATAGAAGAGTGAGAGCTACCGCCGAGACTATTTTTTTCTACTCACAATATAGGTTAGCGCGATTACATTTGATCACTAATCACAAACTTGCCTACACATATACCTTTCCCATACCAAACACATTTGCGTATCGACATCTTACGATTAGTCACACCTAAATACCCAGGAAACCTCACGAGAGTATCTATCATCCACATCAGAGTATCAACTGCGGAAGATGATCGAGGTAATACTGAGTGGCAATATGCGAGATCTTGTAGCCCTCTCTTTGCTGTGGAAGAAGGCCAGAATGATAGAGGAATATAATATTAGTAATCTGTCACACAAATGGCTAAAGCGACTGGCAAAAGTCCAATTGAGAGACTCATTTATTACTACATTAAATGATTTATAATACACTGAATTACAATAACTAGTATGCGGTAAGAAATGCAATAACTAAAAAGCTATATATTGATCTCCCGATATATAAAATTTATATAAAAAATTTGAATAAACTAAGCGACTAAAATTTTAGTCGGCGATCACACAGCCATACGCATTTTCAAGTGCAATTATAAATATGGTTTGTTTTCTAGTATTGTTTATTATACATCACCAATACAGTATGTAGTAAACTCATATTTCTCACGAGTGTATTAATCTATTGCTGAGAGCCGATACCGGACTGATTTTATTATATGATTAAAACTAATAATTGAATGTAATAATCATATCTACCAAAGTTGAGTACTTGTGAGAATACACATCTAATAATAAGATACAAATTCTAATAAACACACTTACAAACTCCCGCCACTTTCAGTTGTTAGAATGCTACTATAATTAACAAATAAGCAATTGAAACTACTACAAAGTGAATGCAGAAATAGAAAGAAATATAAAAAAAAATACAAGTAGTAGTTGCACATATAGTTCTCATTTTATATCAATGTGTAATCAGCGTCTGCCGAGTATACGAGGATAAGTGGTACACTTGCCAGCGGGTGTAAAAGTTAATCCCTAAACACCACTCATGGGACACAACTGAGACTGATCAGGCTGTCTACAAGAGATTTCGTCTGGCCAAAAGGCCGCGGCTATGAATACTAGCGAGATAGTTTTAAAACCTTCTCCAGCGTAGGCTGAGTAGCAGATGCTATGCTGAAAAACTGATCATAGTCACATGACACATTCAGTGAGTTCAATAGTGGAACAAGTGTAACTACTAGACATTATAATAAATGCTCACCCTGTACTTGCATCTATATCATAACTTTGATAGACACTCAATACTTTGGCAACACGCACCATCATAGCATACATCGAACATTATTTCCCGAGCTACACTCATTTCTGGTTCGTAGAGCAATCTTACTAAATCCAGTAACATCACATGAATCATTATCTAGAACTTCGAACAACTGAAAACAATGATTACCTATCCACAACAGTTGTATAACTTTATATGTTACATGTGAAGGCAATTGTGTAGGAAGAACTAGAATAAGTTTACATGAACATATTAAATCCCAAAACATAAATCACTCTATCGGACAATTATCAATACTATAGAACTTATTGTTCACTATGAATTGCATGCCACTCTTATCAGCTCAAACATTCATTCACAGTGATGCGCTAATCCCAACCTAGAAGCTACATTTGTGAGTTAGTCAACTAATATTCGAGAATCAGATACAATTGTATGAGTAAAGTCTAGTTCATGAACACAACACGATATGTTATAATATATAATGCACATTAAGTTATTTTCCTAACACATGCTCGATAACTAAGTCTAGTAATATGTATAATACACTAAACACTATTACGAAAATGAATCTTCTACATGATACATTCACAAAATTTCTATGCTACACATCGATCTACCCGACGATAACAAATATATGAACTCTCCAAGGGACAATGGCAAAGGATCTAGTTATCGTTAATTTTACAAAATTTTTAGCTGCGCAACATAACTTTGATCAGTGAGAGAGTATTACTCGAAATGAAAATAATACTATTGGCGTACTATCACGAAATATGAATTAAAATCATTTAACCTATTTACATATAGCAAAACTCATATTATCCCGAGTAAGATTGAATAGCATCGAATATTATAATCGCCTATGAGTAAATCTTAGTAATAAAGTATGAGAGTTCAATGATGAATTAAATTCAGGGTCGAGTATGGTGTTAGACGCCCACTACGAGTGTGATTCAAGAAGCTAAAGCACATGAACGACATCGTTACTCCAGCAAATTCCGGTTCTACAATCAATTTGAGAATATAGAAGATCAACTAATAGAGATATTATGGCATAAGCGGATAGATTGTTAAAGATATAGTTTTTAAGTACTTAAGAGTAAATCTGCAGTAAGCTCGTTCACACAAGTGATACCTTGACTTAATAAGGGATTCTCAAACATAGAATCGAAATGGGATCATCAAGTATACGGAGTCAGTGCATATTATGATTCTATCAAAAATCACTAGCGATCAAATACGATTTTGTGGCAATAGAATCGATGACAACGACCCAGAGAATATCTACGACGCAATGCTTTTCTTTCATAGCTAGTATATAATATAGGATATATGAATTTTGAGAAACACGACAATTGGTCTTTTCTAGGATAGTCCACCGGCAGGAATCTAAGATTATATATGGTACCTGATTAGATGAATTTACTTATTTTAATTACAATTGTATACCAATAAAAACAAACACTCAGTAGATGAATTTATACATCCAATCTACTGTGCGCGACTATCCTAATTGATTAGAGTAACCAGCACTCGCGTTTCGAATGTCTTAGTCACTCCACAGGTTGCTGTTATAAATGTCTTATCCGCCTAAACATATGAGCACTCTTATTCATTAAGTCTCCCCCTTCTATCAAAATAAGTTATCAAACTACACACGCTTCTTCTCGAGACCTTATAATTGAAATTGCCTCCCAATGCTTAGACCAGAACAGTAACAACTTCTGTGGATATGATTGAATATTTTGACATCTCATATATCACAAACTTATAGTTAACTTGACATCAACAATAATCCGATCATCAAGATCCGACATAGTATACTGTTTATTTAATACAGTTGTTCTGCTTTGGGAAGAAAAATTATTTTTGGTATTAATGTTATTGTACACATATCCACATAATTATGTGATAGACATCATGAAAATGATATGGCGCCGTCTCGATTACTTTGACTACTAGAATTCACTACCTTGTTATCGACCTTCGAGAAAGGTGAGGCGATAGAAGGAGCTCACTTATAGTTTATTTTTTATTTATACGGTTGACATTTCCATGTATACAGAAATGGAGGGTTTTGGTCTGAGATAATTAAGTATCGTGTTCTTGAATTTATATCACTCAAGAGGAGTACGAACAAACGAGTTATGCGTGAGAATGTATTATATTGCATATTACATTATTTATCTGTATGTATTTACGTTTTTACAATACACACAAGCCATTTTTAAACGAAGTATGTAAACATCTCACAGATGGTGCACAAGCTATGTGAACATCATTCAGCATGTTCTACCTGAAGAGTAACGAGATGTAGAGGAGAGTGACACCTGTAGCTGGACAGCAGTAGAAGAGTTAAGAGGAGAGATAAGAGAGATCGAAGGGAAGGAGGTTGAGAGAAGTGAAGATAGAGAGAGATAGATTCAATTAGAGTTGATTTTGTGTCGTCGTGTCTTAGTGCTGTGATAAGCGATGTAAGTCTTGCTGCAATCAATGTATTATTAGGCGATATCAGCTCTATAAGATCTGTGCATAAAGTCGAAATATCGTGCCCGGCATTGGTTGGTAGGCTCCTTCCCTACTATGTGTTGAACAGAGCACATTCGAATATTGGTTTCTAACACAGACATTTTCTGTACACCACTCTCTTTCTTCTAAAGAATCCACAGCACGCCAGTCATAGCGTTCCTGACCACCTTAGGCACGAGGTCGCAGACATCATGATATGTACAAGGACCAATGTATCGTAACGCAAGCTTGTCCAAAATCCCCGCCTATATGTCAACGGGCAGCCTTTTTCGCCGAAAAACTTTTTCGAAGCTTATCTTTTGTCTAGTACAATTAGGTGTTCTCAGAGGATATAGTCAGTGAGACATTATTTTTCTACAGAGAGACACTACACACGGCCCACAGCATAATCCTGAGAATTTTGCGCCACCATGAGCATAGTGAGTGGACACTGTATGGCCTAGTTTAGAGTACTCCGGGGCTCGATCATGTTGCACATCAGTACTGAATGCTCGCTATCACGCATGTTCAAACGTGCCATGATTCTGGTGAGGAATAATTGCAGATCTTACTAATGATCCCTTCAATATAGCATAGATGAGATTAGCACTAGAACAATTTTTTCTAAAAGATTAACTACACTAATGCCGATCCAGCTTCTGAAATAATCTATTATGGTACAAGAGATATGACAGATGCACCACTAACTGTGTGAGTCTGTGACGCAGTTCAATCTGCCGCCATAGTCTTAACTTCCGAGCTTTGACGCAAATTTTTATTTTTTTGACTATCCCAACGGGGGTCCATGATTTGAAGCATAACACTGTGAATTTTGGCACTCCCTTCATATACAAAGTCATAGGTCGACAATACGCTCTTTTCATCTACATATCATTATAGTTATCGAGCTTCCTGGTCAGTGGTTTTTCGAGAAAAGAGATTTAACATGGACTATTTTTCTGCGAAATACACTTGAGAACACAGACACGGAAAGTTCTGACAAAACACAACTAATGGTTATTGATTTCGTCACCTTCTTACATTTGGCTATGGAATGGTAAACTTACTCTATTCGAATGGAGTTAGTAGACCACTACCAGGTTTTTCAGGAAGTGCAAAATATTTAGAAGTATGATTTGAAACAAACATTGACGAATCACATGTCTTTCCACCTTAAGTATAGCAACTGATAGACCTCCAGTATAAGTTTCAAGCTTTTACACTGGACACCCAGTGTCTCGCTGAGAGAGTAAATACGAAAATAAGCACGTAAATTAATGAAGCAACACCAGTCCTACATAAAGTCCTCATCGCCTTAATTCTTGCGGAATATTCTTCGTACATCTGAGTTTGCTGTCCTTATTCGAGAGAGGGGATTTCTTGATGCCTTCATTTTTAGCTAGATACACGCTTCTCTCAACCCTAGTCATATCAACTAGTGAGCACACACGAGAGTACAGAGAAGTCGCTGCGAATCACTGTAAGTTGCACCCACAAGCGAGGCACTACCCTAATTCTGGAGAGGGCTTGATAATGCAAATCACGAAAATGCGAGAACAGAGAACGAAGATCATCAGGGCCTGCAGTCGAATGGTCGGGCACTATAGTTGCTAGACTTGCCCGAAAACAATCCTACAATATCTGGTAGACAAGAATCCCAGCCCGGCCAGGTTCGAGATAGGATGCGTTGAATATGACAACTGTCTCACCTGCTTATTGTGAAACGCTCCTGCTGAATATAAGTGAGATGAAAGGAGTCCATATGTTTTGCTACTAATACCACCTCACTGTACCTCCCTGTGGCGAGTACGATGGGGCCACGAATAGGGATCAACAAAGTTCTTATACATTAGCGAATATATATTGTTATGATTGGAATAAAAATCACTTTTTCAATAAAAATACAGTTCACTTATAGTCTGCATCTCCTTCAAAAATTAACTTTTCAATTGAGAGGTGGAAACTACAATGGAGAAAGATATTGCAATGAAAAAGTATCGGAGATATAAGACGTGAGAGAGAGCCCAAGAACTTGAGAGAGAGAAAGGCTGCGGAAAGGCTGACAATAGTATGTAGGGACAGAAGACTTTCACACGTATATAAGAGAAAAACGAGAAACGTATATATGTCAAAGTCTAATAATCATGGAACCACTGCGGGGGAGCTAACATGGCCTGAGAGAGCACGAAACTAAAGGGGAGAGAAAGCTCAATAAGCAGCATTGGATGGAACATATAGTTAACTCTACCAATCATATAATAGCGCGAGGCAGGAAAAAAATCCTATGTAAAACATATTATCATGTCTCAAGTAACACACACATGAGGATAGCTAATAAGTCAGAAAGCCTGAAAATCAAATAGTCTAAAAACACCATTAGATTGTATAAGAATATGAAATATGTGTTTCCCATCTAGATTAATTAAGAGAGTAACAAGGAAGAGTCAAACATGACATATGATCCAAAGTCAATAGAAGAAGCCCAGGGAGTACAACAAAAACCCTGGAAATAGTTTTATGCGTAGCAAATCCCTCTGATATGTGATTTAGAAGACGGAACATGTTCTTTATCAATGGAGAAAAACAGATTCGCTCACTTATCTCAAGAACCTATCGTGAGAACATGGACACTGAAACATTTGTACATTTTTTGCAAAAGTTCTTTTGATTCGCACCTGATATACCAATGGTGCAATGAGGCACATTTGATATCTATATTGTCTAATATGACCCATAGGGGTAAATAGGAGATGGGCACAATAGCTGATGCAAATAGTTTCGAGCATTGAATGGAGTATTAATACATGTTATATAATAATTTCCAGAACGCCAGACCGAATGATATCAGTACGCATCGTTAACTTATGCCCTCTGAGGGATAGTGACATGTGTGGCGAGAGAGAGCACATGACGGGTAGAGTCCAGGTTGGAGGCCGATTTGATGGCCACATGGTCACGTAGTTAGTTATATGCATCCACTGCTAGTCGTGATGATATGACTTATAAATACAGTGGTGGAGGTGAGAAGATTAATAATAAATGATTAGGTGACACTAATCACCTCCTCGCGTGTACCTGCTATGATCGTACAAAGTGTTACCTTAAACCTCAGTCTTCAATATAAGTCCGAGTTCTATGATACAATCTGGTGGTTTACGAAATCCATATTGCCACTAGAAAACTAACACATTTGAGACAGTCACACACCAACGACTGGAGGTGGCTATCACATGTAACATATGCCAGACTAGTTGTGCTGAAGTTTTACGACAATCAAAATTTCGATCTTATTGTCTAAACCTCCTAAATTTTATCAGCATTGCTATATGATCAGTAATAGAGCATGAGACTATTGTTGGGACTCTCACAAGAATGTCATATCTGGTCAACACTAATTAACTCTAATCATATCCCAATAACTATTACCCAGAATTTTCACTGAGTGGGAGTACAAAATCATCCGTCTGAGGATTATGACTATATGGGATCATTATGGATTACGAAAGATTGTTCGCAGTTGTACAGAAAGCTATCGCTTAGGGAGACGAATGCCATATCGGAGCCAGTGTACAGGGGGCGCAGCAAGATGATGAGACTGTAGTGTGAACTAGATCTTAAGTTGATGTTCTTGCTCTTACATTATATAAAGAATCCGAGCAATATTTTATCAATAATAAACTTAGTATTGTTCGGTCCACTATAAGTGTGATTTATACATGTGCGACAGTCTAATTCTTGATTGACAGAGTGATAAGTCAACAGTGAGTCCAAGTATGTATTGGGTGCTGCTACAATTGTGAACAGTAGAACCCCCTCGATGCGCGTAGGATAAGAAGGTAACCAGCACTAATAGCGTGTGACTATGTCGAAAGGCTTTAGATTCTCACTTGCTTAGTGGATCAGTAGTACTCCATGGAGCGAGCAATAAAACTACTTTCAAAAGGAGAAAATCTTCTTCTATAGGTATGAGCACTTGATCGAGTCCGATTTTGTGTCGTACAATGTGCCTATATATATAGAAGATTATCATAGGTATAACGACTGTCTAAATGCTATTACGTGTCAATGAAAGTGAAAGAGTGTATTTCATATGAATATTTTGTTCTCTAGATCAGAATTCCATGCATACCTGGGGGGTATAAGTGATTGAAATGAGACTAACTAAGTTCAAGTGAAACTGCAGATGTGTCAATAGCTGTGTTAGTTATCAAGGTGAAAAATTCTGGTTATTCAATATTACCATAATTGAGGTGTTTGTAGAGATTAATGTCTATGCTATCTAACATAGTATAGGAATACGGAAGTAGCGATATACGGCTTATGAGCATGTCGAGCGGAAGATAAAGTCTATGGTGATAATTTTGATACTATCATATACGAGGGCATAGAGTCGCTCCGATACCGATTTACCAATCTCGTTAACAGCTCTAGATATATAGAGGTGTACAATCTATAATTTGATAAAAACCTATTATGTGCGAGGATGTAGTGTTATAAATAAATCCTATTTATTATGAGATCAGACTCTGGTAGCTCAAGAAGAATAGTTCATATGGGGAAATATTAAAAGTTATCTATGGCACTAAATTCGTTTCCATCTAGACTAGTAGTGTAGAAGGTATTTGTCAAAGTTGATTGTTTTCAATTCAAATAAAATTTATAGTCCTCTCTCGGAATAAATGGTCAACTGTCAAATGAGGCTATCTAGAAGGAGTTATGTTTCAGTTATGATATGTGTTGTAGAGAGAGATATATAGTGATTCATTTCGTATGAGAGGTCGAAATCGGATTCAAGTGAGTTTATGTTCACTGATCAGTAGTTCTGGATAATCGTTTCGATACGATAAGTCTGTTCGGTACTTAATTCGCGATTTCAGATAAATGTGATTGTTCTTGCACATTGATAACTGATCTTGTTTTACAATACATTTCATTAAAGCATTACGAGTAAGCGATTATCATTTTATGTAGTGTAATTCACAACTACTGAGTGATAATATATGTTAAATTAGGATTAGCAAGCATATTTGAGGAATTTACTTTATAGTGTGACTAGTAGATCACAGACGTTGCGCTTTGTTTAATGAGTAAGTCTCTAGTCAAAGTCGATCTACGTAGTACACTTAGGTATCGTTCACTTATTATTTTGTAGCAAATGAGACCATATAGAATTAAATCAGCTACCTCTGCACGCTAGATCTGATCGCAATATTGTCTTAGGCACATTTGTCAGCTCTGCTAGTGATAGGAGTGGAGTCTGTGCTGGCCTATGTATGAACTAAGAATCGCTCTGTCATAGAGCTACCAATTGTTCACGAACATCGAGTCGACGTGACACACTATCTGTTCAAACTATTGATTGCTGTTCTGTAATCCAGCATCATCTTAGAACTATATTTTTAAGTTTATTTGTTATAATTTCCTTACATTCTGTACTGCTAATTTTTGCGTGCATGACAATTAATAAGTAGAAACTACATACTTGAACAGGAGAGGCTTTTTAGAGGCTGTCTCTTAAGTAGCTTCGCAACATTTTTTGGAGAGGACTATGTGAGTCATATTGTGACTACACACTCGATGCAAATACCTCGGATGATAGATTTCAGCGCTGTCTTTTGTATTCCATTATACTACAAAACATTGATAACTCTTCTATCTTATACTGTTGTGAACTGAGAGTCAGAATCTGCCATGATATCTTAACTGTATAAGAATGTATTCTTTTTTGAAGCACATAGTAGTGATCATAGAGGTGCTATTGTTGTCAGACAAATATTCGCCAAACTGCCTATCATTTTTCATTAACAATTTTCTAATGCCATGCTTACCACTCGATTTCTTTGGGCATCAGCGAAGATAACATGCGTGATATATGGAGCTATCTGTTTCATAGAGTAATGTTAGACTGGATTATAACCAATCTCTACTGTCGACTTTATCTTTTGCGCTCAGATCTATGATTCTCGCAACTTCTAATATTCCGTTTCTTGTATCCAAGTAAAACAGCATAACATGTAATTCCATTTCGTATACAGAGAGAAAAATTTTTCACTACTGCTGTCAATACTCCAATAAATATGATACAATATCCGGTATATTATAACTATTTGACTGTAAGTTCTTAATTACTTCATTTACATAGTATAGGTATGGTATACAATGCATTTTTTGTTCGAGCGTCCAGTCGTTGTTGGGTAAAACCAGGACAAGAATCTAGAAATTACAATGAGACAGAGAACAATCAATTAAATGAACAGAAAATATTAGTAAGGAGCAGGGAAATCAAAACAGCACAATATATCTATACATGCATCGAAAAGATCACATAGAGATATATCATAATATTGGTATCCAACAACTACGTCTAAAGAAGCTCTCAGAGATAGGAAAGATATTCGAAGATTAGTGCAGGATCACGAAGCAAACTGGCTCCAAAGCTACGGTCCCTCGAGCAAAGACTTACCACTAAGTGACTTCGTCATATAATCAAACTACTGAGAGTTATAAGAAAAAAGAGTATGCAATATGATCATAGTCGTGAATAGTATGTTTTTACGCTCATAGCAGATACCATGATAGAGGAAAGTCACCATGTCAAATTATTAACAAGTTTTATCTTGCTTAACACACAGCACAGCGAGAAACATGATGGCAGTGATGATTGAATAGCTTGGAAATTTTGTAAGTGACTCTACGTACCTAACTCTGTGGTTCTCACATTATCACTCTAAGGAAAAAAGGTAAACGTTATTCACTTAAGAATTAGTCAATGATTGCAACAATCAGCTGAAATACACAAGCACAATATAATTCGTGAGTTGAATTTATCATAGGTTGAATGTACGACACAAATGATTGCGAATATGATAATGAGTGATAGTCGCATAAACATCGTTTATCTGAGTATTCTTACTTCATTGGAGTGCGGGATACATATGTCAAAAGTTTTGCCTCGACCCGTGTAATCGCGTACTTTACTGTGACTCACCAACTACGTCTAGAAAAAGCAAAGTATTTAAGACATATCACAGGCGTATCTCCTCTGAAATGTCCACCAGCGATAGACGCTATAAGATTAAGCTCCGACGGTTATTATGCACGAAAACCATCAGCTACACTAATACCAAGAGATTGATCTAATCACATTGTAGTTTTGCTATGCAAATCCCACCCAGGAATAAATACTTATAGACCCGCCAACGAATTATATATGGTGTTACTGGGTATTATCCTATGGATGTACTAATTAAAATTATTGCGTATATGAGACATCATAACATACCCTTGAGCAGGTTGAACTTCTTTCAGATAGCTACACTCCAAGCCTGTACAGCCTCAGATGTCATGGAAGTAGCGGGGGAGGGCGATTATATCATTGGTAACATGACAAGCATATTACAAAGAAGTATAAAAATATACCCCTAGATCTTAGTGCATCTTTAAGATCTCACACTGAATGCTTATAGCATAGATAAATATGATTTGGACAGCACACATACAAAATGAAGTATTAAATATTATAGAATGGTGAGGTTTTGGCTCTATTAAATTTTTGTTATAACAGTAACAGTTCTAAGATAAATCAATGGTGATAAAAATGTCAGTTCGCGATTAGAGTGTATCAAGGTAACACCGAGATTACCTTATTTGACAACCTGTCAATGAGCCGCCGTTAAGGCTCTAAAGGTATTGTCCCAGCGCGTCTTTTTGCTTTTTGCTCGTGGTCAGGGGCGTATGGCCAGAGTTGAGTTGTCCGGCGGGTCTAATCGAGATAGATTTTATGAGTGTCACGACCAACATCCTGTGCCTCCGATCCTGAGTCCAACTGCGGTCGTGATGCATGTCTGAGCTAGCAAAGCGTATCGTGATCATGCAGGATTAATAGACCTCATTGAAGCATAAAACATGTAGCTTCTAGTCGTATGACTCTACTTTGCAGTAAGATATTAATAAAAAATTTGAAAAATATGTTACCATGAATATATTAATATCTGGAAGATAACATCTAGCTAGTTCATCGGTTTCATCTCAATATGGCACTGAGTACACACATATTTCTGTAACGCAAAGCGACCACTATTAAAAAGAACTTAATTCGGCCAGAGTTCCGTCACTAGCGCGCACGCTACAAGTCCCCCGTCGCCAAGTTGAATAGAGCCTCCCGTGGTTGACTAGAATTGGAGCAGGTTCTTACTCTCACACTCAAGCTTAAACAGAGACACCCCAGGACGCGACGAGCCAACACAAGCAGACGAACAGCACCTAGAAACATGGCTGGGATCCTGGATTGATGGATATTATTCTATAGATGGGGATGGCATGGCTCGGGTCGCGCGCCGCCTGAGTTTCGAGTTAAGTAAAGCGTTCAGGGTCTCACTTAACTCTTAGGTATTGACGAGTGGGACAGTAAGTTCTACTTATCATAAGTATGCTGTTTTGAACTCACGCACGCTAACACGATGGACTTATCAGACAGAAATTTATAGCATTAGGGTAGCAGACCTTGATCGTATTTTTTAGCCATCACGCGAAATAATGCACAATAAGTAAGATACTGAGAGAGCCGAGGAGTAGGGAATAATCAAACTTACCATCAGCAAAATAAAGAACAGAGAGTCACCATCCTGCATTACACACAATAATAGGCTTGATCCAGAGGTAACATGGACAAAGTAAACTTCGGTAGCCTACTCCAAGAGATATGAGGAGATAGGTTACGCACATTGACTAAATACTAAGGGACACTGATTTAATTTCAACAATTAAGATGTTTGCAATAATGTATATATGACCTAGCTCTATAATCAGGCATCCCATGTTGAATATCTCTTAATAAGTCATAATTAGTTCTTAGATCTTCATATATAGTGCCTACTATAATCGGGAGCATGAATAAGATTTCGCGATGTTTGTAACATGCAATGCTAAATTGTGAGTAGGACCGTCGCATGTATTATTATACTCAAAAATATGGTATAAGTTTGTATATACACATAAACTGATGTACTGTTATCTGCTTCGTCTCATTCAAAATGAAGAGCATATACTTCACCAATTCTTGTATGTACAATAATACGAGTCACGATGTATCTCGGCGCTAGGTGGTAAGATACGTTTATGGGTCAACCTATGGTTCTATCCTTCTGCGTGCAATAGCATATATAATATTAGTTATTAGTACATAATACTGAGAACTCTGTTTTTTCAAGAGCGTATATATAACAGCTGATTGCAACGAGCTGTCTGGACTTGTGCGATATCCTGGAGAGACATAGAACGGTGATCTTCATACATGCTCTTAAGCATGTGTACAGAATACGCTACTCTACGGCATATTTCTGAAAGTCAAAGATCAGAATATGACTAGTCTAGAGAGTATACTAATTGTGGATGTTCATAAAAATAGTAAAATTTAGATAGGATCAGACAGAGAGGTATACTAGGTATTGAAATGTCCGAGATGGTCGCTGAGGTTATGAACCAGAGAGTATATCCAATTATAGATTTACTTCCTTCTCTAGAGCTGACTCAAATGAGAAATAAAAAATATATATTCCGCCTCGTATATGTAATTTCTAGATTTTCATAGAGAGAAGTTTATTATCTCTAAAATTTACTTCTTCTAGAGTGAATAGCGTCCAGAAAGAATCTGTTGTGCTCCGCCTTCTACTTCGAATCGAATGACAAGTCTTGAAAAAAGCTCCTTCCTCATTCTAAGATTTTAAATGTCGCATCTATGGGAGAAACACGCTAATCATGAATGTGATTAATATGTTTCTTTTGCCAATAAGAACTTGTTCTTCGAATCAGTATAATACAACAACAAGAAGAGAGAGAGAAATAGCATAGTCCTATATAGTATCATTTTCGTATGAATGGTATGAAGAATAGATTGTAGATATTCTGTGGTATTGAGAGTGCCTAGGTGATCTGAATATGCATAGTTGCTAACATGAAGAATGAAACATTGCAATTCTACAACAATTAAGTTTATATGTATGTACCGAAGGACGAAGTCGGAGAGAGAAAATCTATATAGATTTGCGTCTAATAACACACCCGCAGGTGGGATGACTTGTAACTTGCTGGTGTTTAAAGCATCTTTACGAGCAAATATGATTGCATTGATGCCTAAGATGCTTGAAGCCTCCATAACTGTTCACTTCGGTTCACAAATTCTTGCGACATGGCCCAAATTGTTGGTGAATGAGTATCTATGAGAGTGTTGATTCACGATAAGTAAATAGAGAAATAGAATATATATTGCTACAAGCTGCGATACTAAGCTGAGCAAATGCTGAAGTTTATAACATTGCGTTGTAGAGATGCTGGACTAGGCTGAGAGAGTCAGATGACATTGCGATTTTAGTAGCAGTGTCACATGACTGGGAGTGTTGATGATGTTTTCGCAGCAAGCTAGTACGACACGAGCAACAGCCCATGTCGCTCGACTACATCTGTCACTGCTTTGAGAGTACATATATATGTGATGTACTACGATAAGAGTACTCATCCGTTCTTTCCACAAACATACTTTTGCACTTAGAAGTGCATGCGCATACATGCATGAGAAAAGTGTGAAGACATGTCAGGCTAAGAGATTGGAAATCTGCGGATTATTAAATCGATAGCAATGTTTCTGAGCCATATAGGGCCAACCTGTACGCCAGCGAGACGAAATCTGAAGCCAAGAAACAGGAAAGGAGACAAGATTAAAAGATGATGTTTAGTGTTAGTTTATAAACACCAATGAGATTTTTGGAGCAGAGTGTACTATTATTGTCTGGAGTAATACACTTAGATCTTACATATCTTCACATGGAGTAGGCAACTCTTGATCAAACTAATTGCGAGCATGGCACCGTGTGTATAAAAACACAATTTGGCGGAGGTTATTCTGAATGGACTCATCTTACTACTATCTGTGAGGTTGTGTTGATCAATATCAGCATGGCAGCTGAGTTCGCGATCTGGCGAGTATTAAGAAGAAGATAGTAGGAGACCAAGATTGATATAGATGCTGTTAAAAGTGACTAACATTGGAGAGGAGAGAACAAGCTATCTTGAAACTATCTCAAGCATGGTCATCATAGAAATTTAACCTATATTAGATCTTGATTCTCATCTAATACAAAAGAAGGAGTACTACATGGAATTGAGTTCATCAGGGTCGATTCTATCCTACGACCTGAATGTGATAGACTGAGATTTGACAGATAAATGAATCTCATCATCTACTGACGTTTCCAGGAAATGAGTATGGTGGAGTTGTATGCTTGTAAAGTTTTCAGATGTTACTTGATGGACGTGGTACTATTCTTGATGAATATAAAGTTATGTCTTGTTTTAAGTCTTACATACCACTGAAATTTTCTGAAATAGGAGTCAAATAATATGTCCATTCTTGATACAGGAGCGAGAGGGGGACGACGATCGAGCTGGGACTTTGTTTTAAATCGGCAACGCTGATGTAACCCCTTGAGACCTATGTATACAGAAAGTTACCTGATGTATCGACACGCTTGAGAGGTATCGGATGTGATGAAGTAGTATGTAGATCCATCAGTTGTTTTTATTGAAGAGAGTAAGAGTCTATACTTTATAAGTCAAGATCAATTGGAGATACTTGTATACCTTCAGTATTGAGATGTCCTTACTATTCCAAAAAATTACACACCTCCCAGTCGCATAGATCCACACAACACATATGCAGAGATAGCTACATGCACAAGAGTAAAATACAGGAAAAGGAGCATTTCATGTAATTTAGGAGATAAGGGTGACAGAGGTCATAAAACTAATCTACTCTTTCTTCTTCCAAAATAATATGGGCAATTCTTAGAAGCACAAACATTCACTTAAAACTACGCAATTCATTCCGAGAAATACCTACACTTATAATATTAAGCGGCTACCTGCATGCTATAAAATTTCAAGGAGTCAACACAATTCAGGCCCTCCGATATACCCACCAGTGGGGCATAAAGATTATGTACTGAGTATGAAAAACTTTTGGAAATCAACATATGTTGGATCTAGACTATAATTAAAATTTCAAACGTAAACTAGCACGAGCACAAAAACACCGTGCAAATAAGGAACTTATATCTCAAGTATTCTAAATTCACAATGATATCACACTGACTATGCTCACGAACCTATCAGACTACAAATACCACAGCCAATTCAATCTTAGTCAGATCACTCATAGTTACAGACCATAATAAACAACGAAGTTTTGGTGAAGATGGACAATGCTAAAATTATTTAGAGTATGAATACCATTATCCACCTCGCAATATCTTGCTTTTCCCATCCACATAATGCTCAATACCCATGTCACTCGAAATTAGAACATCCCATCTTCTATAAAGCAGGATATTCTCGGTCCTTCATCTGTCGAAGCACCACGAAAACTCTGAAGCCTCAGCTCTTGAGAAATCTAGCCTACCATAGATGTAGATTTATGACTCATACACACTAGATTCAGAATATAAGATAACTGATATTGCCAGTGGTTCTGGGCCAGATATCGAAAGATAGATCAAAGATTGAGCTTTATGGACATACATACGAATAACCTCGTTCATGAGATCTGAACTCACTAGATGATAGATGTACTACCAGTAGACATCTATCAGATCTAATCCTAAGAGAAACCGAGTGAGAAAAAACTTTACATGTCAAATTCACCGAATAAACATAAATCTAGAGATTGATGTTGCCTTGACCAGATTGAACAGCAGAGATCGCTTCATATCACGACCATATTCAGATCATATAAAATCTTCTCTACATTTATATTTTCCAACTCATTTACCAAATGCTGCAAACTTCTCTACTATACAAACTAGCCTAGTCCTCACAAGTGAGCACATTTACAAGTCACATAATCAAGAAAACGAATACAATAAATTCTTATGCACATTAGAATAATTAATCCACTATATCATATAATGACGGACACAGATTGCAGAGAGAGGTGAATAACTCCGAACATGAAATTTCTCCAATGAATGTGTAGGATATAAAAAAGCTATTACTCATGCAGACAAAATTCAGTCTGATAACAAGGAGAATAATAAACCTCAGAGCACTATTACAAATTCCTGAGCTCAGCTACACACACACGATATAACATACAACACTACAAAAAACAAAATATGCATCAGAAAATTACCAGACATTATACAAATCAACAATATAGAGATATTATTTCTTCTCACTCTTCATTCTTTCCTTCTTTGCTCGGCCGTAAGCATCGAGACCTCAACTTTAACAACAGAATCTCTATAGGGGCAAGCTTATTAAGGACCAGTAAGATTCAGTACTAAGAGTACAATTTAGTATAGAATACATTATATTAGAGACAACTATAACATATCTCACAAATTAAACTAAAGCCACATATAGAGAGTCATCACAAATACTGATAATTGACAGAAATTGTGAGGTTAGGATTAGATGGAGGATAAATTAGCTCACTCCACGTAGCTTCCATACCTACGGAGGAGGTGAGCTTCTGACCGATATAATTTTGTAACTGTTAGCAGAATTGAGCTAATCAGAATGCGATGGTCTCAGATTTGATCCTCATAGATTTAATCAACTTTGATCACTCTTTCAGTCCAACATAATATCTTAATTGATCACCAAATAGATAAACATTAACGACTTACAAGAAATATAAAAAGTACATGCATCGGATTTCTCATTACTTGCTAAATCTGCCTTATGCATAAATTATACTACATTATGCAGTCACCTGTCACACAAATATGTACTCCAATTTATATGTGATCCGATAACTAGTGAGAAAATAAAATAATAAACATCACGAATGATAGTAATAAAGCAGCTAGTATCAAATAGAACAGATTAACAAAACAAAAATATAAGAGCAATCATCTGATTCAATGCACTGGAGAAAAGAAAGATATAAGTTGCTGAGAGACCTTATGATGCACAGAAGCAGACTCAACTATAAGTTGTAATATAGGTGCTGAACCTAAATTAAGAGATTCTGCTACTCTGCTAGTCAGACCATCTAGGTGCAACTACCACTTAATTATAGAAGTCTGGCTCTAAATATCAGAAGAGAGATTAAGAGATCGTGGTGCCTCCGTGAGAGTACGCAATCTACCGCTTACACCAAGTAGTACATTAGCCTTTATAGCATGCAGATTGACACCTTGGGACTAAGGAGACAGTATCATCGAGCAGAAAATTCAGCTGCATGTCGCCTTGTAAACTCTAATAAGAAGACACAGTAAATTCTGCGAGAATTACACATCCTATATCCTTCAACTCACAAGTTAAAATAGGAGACATTAACAGAGAACGCGCCATCTAAACTAAGACCCTTCTAATAGTTTGAAAACATCATAACTGTCTGATACGAACATAAAGAGATACCTGAATATAGATATGTATCTTCGATTTCTAAATTTATAAATAATACTACGTTGGTTTAAGTTTTTCTTATATATCAGAGGAAAAGACAAGGATAGACTGTGGATAGAACTTACTTCTCCCTACTGAAAGTCACGATTTAAAAAAGTTGATTAGCTTTATCTATTTGATAATAGATGAGATACATACTATCAGTGAGTCACGCAAATATAGGTATATATAATATTATGTATTTTCTATCTTCGATCAAGAATTCATGTAATCGAGCTATACAAAGAGTATAACACCATAAAAGAATGACTACAACTAGGTGGATCAATACAACTAGTCTAGAGGTTTACTGTGTATAGTAATGTAAAAAGGACGATGAACGCTACATATTGAGTCGACAAATAATTCGTTATGAGATTCCTTCTAACAAGGTATAAGCTTTTAATATTGTGCACACAAGAATCAATAAAGTTTTGACAGAGGTTCAGAGACTAGTGAAGTATATTAATGACATGCAGTATCATGAATATTGACAAAATACATAAGCGTATGGAACTCAGCAAAATTTGTAAGAGCAGGTCCGCATATGAGCTTCCATTGATGTATGTTTATCACTGGTCCTATAACTATTGCAGAGAGAGTGCTCCTTAGGTCATTGTCCGTAGGTGAGCACAACTATATGTGAACACGAGAGAGTAGATACTAATGATAACAACATGTTTTCTACCAGAGGTGACGCTGATATCAAAAAACAAGGATAGTACCAATGTCGTCCCAGTAAATCTAGTTATTATTCAGTGAATGGACTATAACATGTCCTTACTATAAGAATAAACATTCCTTAGCTTACAGCCACCGTATGATACCCAGTCACACAGTAAACATATGTCGATAGGTTCTAGAAGGTATTACGTTAAGCGAGCAAAACGCTAACACTGTTGAATGATATAGTGAATTATTTCTAACAAAATGCTAGAATGCTTACTAAATGGTAATCATAGCAGGACGGAAACAAACTGAGACAGACTCAGCAAGAATCTATGAGCTAGAGTGAATACCCCCTGCTTCTATTGGGGCTGTGGACTGCGGAGGAGGGGAGCGGGTGGGTGTTAATAATGTTAGTTGACTTTATACGCCAATCACAAGTAGCGTGCTCACTGCCTTCTCCGGCTTTGTAAGCTCATTACAGACTAGAGTAACATATCTTTGCATAGGCTGGCTCTGCGTTATAAAAGTTAGCGTGCCATAGGTGATCGAAACAATATATACTAGCTATTCTAAGTGAACAGATAAAATTTCTATAATCTATCAGATGACATCTTAGGATCATGTATCTTTAAAATTCGTAGCTGATACAAGAGCAGAGCTTGATCATCCAGGCTTGTTGTCAGCCCCGGAATAAAAAGCGAGTAATGTGGGACCCGCATGTATTCAGTGAGCAACACTAACTCCCCCTCCGGTGAGTACTATCACCGTGTCTTCCCTCACAAACCATAAGACCACTGGGCAAGGCTTAAAGCCTTTATTACATCCTTTGCAACTTCTGAATCAAAGGTGATTAAATATAATGCTCTTGTACGACACAATCGCAGAACGGACATTTTACACCAATTGATTACGAAGATGTAAAGAATTAAAAGAACTCAACTCCAACCTAATTAACTTTGTTGATGTCATATGTCTAAATTCATAGAGAAAACAAGTACTGGGAATTTCCATTCCTTATGAGAGAGACATCTTTAATACATAAATCAGACCTCCCCTTTAAAATGTCCACTGTAGGACATTACTTCACTTTTAACGCCCAAACTATTGTGTTTGTTTTTTTTTTTTTTATACGTGAAGTCCGATGGGCTTAAACATGACTCTAACCTCGTGACTGCGGTTTTTGTCATGTTGATATGTAGTTTTAAAAAGAAGTTGCACTGAACAAGGTTATTTGATAAGTAGGGGAAGGCTTTTATACAAATGAACTTTTAAGTTTGCAAAGAATTAGTACTTCACTAATAAATCGGGTGGAATGAAAATTTTCCTCGGAAATTCTGCCGAAACACTACATGTGATAATTTTCTTAGACTAGCTATACGTAAGCACAAGTATAATCGTACAAACCGGATCAGTAGTGTTCAGAAGAGAGTTCGTATAGCTCTGACAAATCTTTTTTGATGAGTAACGACTATGTGACCGCACGGACAGGTTTTATTAAAAATATGAATATATCACAAAAACAATATAGTGTTTCATTGCTTCCCTATCATAAAAATAAACAACTATGGTCAATTTTATTATGCACATCATTACCATGCACTACTAGATCATCACTAAAAAACTACACATGTACTTTTCATATTGTATTACACATGAAACTGTGAAAAATTCCTGCAGTTAACGAATTTGAGTAATGATATAATCATGCACATTTTCTAATAATTGCGAACGACAATAGTCAATGAACCACATATCATCAATATCATACTCCCTCATTATCATGCTAGAGTTAACAACAGTGTAAACCTTTTCATTTTGTCAAATTTTTTTGACATGGAGCTCGGCTAACTTTGGTAATCAGTCACGGACGTTCGCAAGAATTGAACAATAAAAGAACTTCTAACCAGTATTCAGATATTGAAAGTGTCGTTAAACTGCTTTGAACGACAGTCACATGTAGTCCAAGCAGCATCCACCGCCGCCTGCGGCTAGACTCTGGTAGCTTCGAGCGTGACCATGGTCTTCCATTAGTGTACTTGTTTACCTACGATAAAACGTTAATGATCCCATATGAGCTCTACATTATTGTCAAAAAGTTGCGCCAAAACTTTTTTGTACTACATGTTTCTGAATATATAATAACCGCCACACGAACCTCGCAACAAACATTGTAGAACGATTAGCTATTAGTAAATACATTACGACACAAACTCCTTAAATATACCGTGAGGACTTGGGTTATAATTTGGGTCGCAAATGAATTGGTTGCTAATGTCTGTGGCAAGATCACAATAAACACATATAATTTGCCCTAAAGAAATAAAAAAGCACTTAAAGTATTTTTTCTTTTCACAATTATTTTAAATAAACACCAGCTACGTCGATAATGCAAAGAATTAAAGCTATTTAAAATTTTATTAAATTAAAAAAACATGAACATAGCAAATAGATAGTACCCCGATTGCCAAATTATCACCAATTTATTAACGTTTGTTTGAAATATGATTCAAATTACATTATTCAATTAAAGGGTATATATGTTTCTATGAAAAGAAAGCTACATATAGCGTATTTGCTTAAACAAATCTAAAAAAAACCATCTAAAACGAAAAACTTCCTTCAGTGTCATATTATAAACATCATATCAAGGGTGATCAGGATAGAACTTCAAAAATAAAAAAAAAAGAGTATGAAAAGAAGCACTCATAATAACATGTGTAAACCTGCCCAGTGAACTAAAAGGTGGTACTGCAAAGGCTGATTTAATATAAAATCAACTCATTCACCGCGAAAGCACACAATGTCCTGGGCATAACAATTTTTATCCCAGGTACCTTACAATGTCTGCTAAAATGAACAGCCAGTTCGTCAAACCAGTAGTGTATCTAGAGAGAACCAATATACACCTCATACATCACCCAGTAATCTAAAACTCTACAACTAAAACAATTAATTCCCGAACATTACACTGAACATACTCCAAAACTTATATGAACATGTATCTCAAAAAATCTCCGCAATGAACGATTCACCAGAACTTAATCATGACATTATCTGATATTAGAGGCAACTACTTACAAAATAGGGAGACTAATACTCATCAAAACTTTACATGAACATCAATCGCAGAAACTTCCATAATTAACATTACAATTAATAGCTTATATTTCATTGAACTATATTAACTAAGAACTTCTATATAACATACAATCCTAGAGAATTTATAATGAACATTTAATCATACAGAACTTATATGGACACTATATTACCCAGAACTTTTTTAATATGATACTTATCCTTGGAAACGTTACTATGAACAGGACTTATGTTATTCTAGAACTTTACAATAATCATATGTATACAATAGGCAGACCGTACATGAACAATATTATCTACCAATGAAACTTTCTATTATGAAGCATATCCAGGAATCATTTATATGACCATTATCCCGTAACTTTATATGAACATTACCTGCAGGAACTTTAACATGAACATTACCAGAACTTTTTGCACCATGTACACAGTTAATCCAGAACCTATAAGCATGAACCTTAGATAAAAGTATATCAAATCTATATATTACTAGATTCTA
>CAJDSM010045824.1:0-14123 GCA_903981925.1 Ostrea lurida
GCGACCGGTTGGAGATCTAAGACGTACATATATACCCCAAAGTATGGCTTGCGTATCGAATCAGTTGAGAGACACGCATACCATATGTAGGTGATGATGGAATGTCGTTACATAAATATAGGAAGCTGACGATGGAAATGTTGAAATCGTCCCGTTTATCATAATAAAGTTGAGTTGTTAGTTTATCGTTAATGTCTATGTTCAATAAAAATCCAAGTATGATATGGAAGACTCTGGTGTCTTTCATTTCTAGTTTGTTGGGATATATCGAATCGACATTTCAATGAAAATTATTAATAGATTGATTGTATGTTGTTTAGGTCCCTCTTCAGAATATTTCACTCATATGGAGACGTCACCATCGCCAGTGAAGGGCTGCAAATTTAGGCCTTTGTTCGGCGCTCATGGCCTTTGAGAAGGAAGGGATCTTTATCGTGCCACACCTGCTGTGACACGGGACGTCTGGTTTTTTTCAGTCTCATCCGAAGGACCGCTCCATTTAGTTACCTCTTACGACAAGCAAGGGTTACTGAGGACTTATACTAACCCGGGTCCCCACGGGGCTATTATTAATTTAAAAAACGTCAATATAAACAAAACGTCGTTCAATTAGAGTAATCATTATTTTCATTGGTTATTCGGGTAACAGTCCCAAATTATTTTTTCCCAAGTATCGGGGATCAACCAAGAGAACTGCTGGCCGAAGGCCAACAGTTCTTTGGTTCATTCCCCGATACGAGGGACAATGTTTTGACTGTTACCATGTTATACATGAATACTGTTTCTATACTAATTATGTATAAGAAGTCAAATGCATATTTTCTATTAAAATATATACAAAGACTATTTAATACTAAATTAGACTTAAATTATAACCATAGATCCTTTAATTATTTCACAATAATAAAATTAAAACAAAATACAGAGTAATCATCAATCGTTGACATCTTTTACTTTTGTCTACCGGTACGTTCAAATTACGCGTTTCTTGCGTCACAATGGGATAGTTTTGCGCATTACGTGCATGTAACAGTCTTTATCCGGAAAGGTTACAGTCAATGTTACACCTTGAACGTAAATCCATAACCTCCGAGGACACAGTCAAAAGCCCCATATTACAATTAATATAGCATTATGTAATAAATACGAATTATTTCCTTTTTTCCATTTTTGATAAAGAAGCAACTGTCTATAATCTTCAATTTATCGTGATAAATGGTCGTGTAACGTATTGAGAAATTAAACGTTTTAATGCTGTTGATATGAGAAAGGTTCTGGAATTTCAGATTGGCCAGAAGTTATTTAAAGTTTTTCAGAATCCACATTTCATTTACACAAATTCTGGCATATTGTGTTGCACAATGCGACTGAAGTTGCTCCTTTACAACTGTTAGTAAAGACAGGGGCTTGGTGGAACATTGACTAGATCTTTGCTTTTAAGGGTTTTTGTAAAGTTTTGGAATTCAGTACTGTGTTGGTATGGCAATTCATCCGTCCCATTGACTGGGTTATCAAATGTTTTTAAAACTGAAACATGATTTTGAAGAATTTCATTTTTTGAAAGAGCAGGCCTCAAGACCATACACTGAGAATAGACTTTTAAGTCTAATTTCAAATCCAACTAACTTTTAAAATTTCCATAAACAAATCAAATTGTCAGTATTTGCTTGCATTTGATTAAAAAAACAAACCAAAACCCACAGTGTCTCTTATGATGTAAGTAATCAAAATTATTTTTACTTAAATCTATTCTCATTTTATGGTCTTTGGGCCAGTTGGAGTGTTAAATGTAGATTTTATAACGAGTCAATTCAAAATGAAGTACATGTAATACTGACGGTCTTACAAACAAAGACAATATTGTTAGAAGCTTTGTCAGCCTAAATCAGAACATATTCCTCATCACATGTAACTAATTCTTTGATCACTTCTGGTACTAGAAACATATTCTCCAAATATCTCATTATAGGAAATCAAAAGGAGGGGTCACCATAGACTTGTTTTAACATACGCATACCGTATGTTCACAGTCCTAGATAATTCCCATGTTGTACATAGAGCTATTCATTGACCATAATAATCTTTGATACAATGATATGCTTAGCTGGTACATTCCTAGATAATATCGTGTTGTAGAGTTAATTATTGGTCCTGTATAATAACATCCGATACATTGATATACTCACAATCCTATATAATCTCCGCTCTGTACAGCTATTTGTTGTGCCGCTGCAATAGACTCTGTTTTGATATTGCCGACATCTCCGGCTGAATAAAATGTTGTGCAGTGTTAATATTTATTTCATATATATATGATAATAATCTATAATTTGATTTAGTGATATAAAAGATAGTACCTGGATAAATGTAAATGACAAGCCTTGGGTCATGATATCTTGGAAGAAAATAACTTTTCTCTCGTTTTTGGATGTAAGGACAGAGTAATTCCCAAGAGTAACATGTAGCGTTAACGAATAGTTTTTGGCAAAAATAATACAAATCCAAAAACTCTTTCCAAAGTATCATTTATCATTTCTATACACAACAGCTTAAAACAAGGCCTGAAAATCTCGCGTCAAATTAGTGTTCCATGTATACCATAGAAAGCTTAAAACGAAGTTCTGTAGAAGAGAATATCGGAGAGTTGAAGACATACCTACAACAGTTATTGCGTTCACACCCATCAAAGTCCAAGTTCCTGAAACGATTCAGCCAATACTCCGACATAAAAGGTTCCAGTTTACCGATATTGATATCCATGGTTTGTATGTAACAAAACCACAAACAAGTGATCTGATTCATGTCATTGGGATTGAGCAGAATGTTGTCGCTACAGCAAAGAAGTTAATGTATGAATACGCCAGTCACTGCTTTCTACGTCAACAATTCTCAACCAGAGTAAACTCTATACAGTACACATTACACCCGTGAGAAGGCTATGCAGGATGTTTTATTTTAGACTTTATTATTGGCCGCAGGAGCGGCCGATCATAATTTAGTGATTGTGTTAAGAAAGAGCGCATGGGAAAAGGGGAAGTCTTTGCTTTACTGTTTCGAAAAATGAATTCTCTTTATAAAAATGTGTGTAAAAATCTGAATATTTTAGAAATTGTATAAATATTAATAACTGTAATCAATGCGTTTTATTCTACTCATATATTCAACCTCGAACTATATATGATTTACGATTTATTATACGAACTGTTACAACAAGTACTCCCCGTAATTGGCAATTTGTAAAATATAGAAGCAATACTTGATAAAATACAGAAGCAATACATTGTACAATGTATTGCTTCTATATTTTACAAATTGCCAATACGGGGAGCTACTTGTTGTAAGCAGTTCGTATAAAATCGTAAATTCATAATATTCGTTGAATAATGAGTAAAGAATAAAACGCATTGATTACAGTTATTAATATTTTCATCACTTTCTAAATTTCAAGATTTTTTACACACATTATATATACCTACATAGGGTTTCCAGATATTGATTTGATAAATGAATAGAGACAACAAGTTATTTTGGGTGCAGTGTGTTGCGGCTTCGAATAGTTTAATTCATGTATATTTTGATTGATGCTTTATATAAAATCTCAACCGGCAAATCAGATTTGCGATAAGAATAGCCAGTCCAGCAAATAATATAATTGCCATCATCACGTGACACATATCCCGGGTATGCCTTTCATTGTATACATTAATCACACCAATTTTCTGCACTTTTTTGACATTCAAAATTTAATAACTATATTTGTTCCATTTGCATATCATCGTTGGATTTAGGATTCCATCGAAGATGGGCGTGGTTAAAAAAAGTATGTTGGTTGTTTTTGTATGGATTTTTTTTAGTTTTGCATTCAAAATTTAATTGGGGGTTTTTTTTTTTGTTTGTTTGTTTTGTTTTGTTTTTTTGTTTTGTTTTTTTGTTTTTTTTAAAAATATCTTGCCTATACTATTTAAATTTTTGCGGCCGATTTGATGCTTTGCATCAAACTTTTCTGGTAAGGTACATGTAATAAGGCAAATATGCCAGGAGTTGTAGAACTTTACTTACGGTAGCATTAGCCATCATCAAGCTGTGGCATACTTTGTTTTATAATATAGCCGGGAATAAAGGAACGTCAGCAGTATATTACCTGGTCATCTATTCAGGGTAGCCTACTCGATATCTGTCTGCGAGGTTTAAATTTCGCTGAATTTGACTTTTTAAATGTAACAATAAATTGTACTTCTGTTAAGAGTTTTATCTTCGCGAGCCAATTGTCCGATTCGCTTACTCTCAGATTGTCATCTTCGCTAGCTTGAGCGTTTGATTCGCTTACTCTCATCTGAGAGTAAGCGAATCGGACACTAGGCGAGATGGGCGTTGGCGAATCAGACACCTGGCTCGCGAAGATGTACATGCGCGAGTGTATACAAAAGCTATTACATAGGCTCATTATTATACAAGATAAGTTTGATGCAAAGCATCAAATCGGTCGATAAAATTTTAAATATTCTGAATTATTTCCAAAGAAACATACAGAGACGACCAGCAAGCTCGAGACAGGCTGTCTCCGATAGTATACTCCACGCCTTTTTACGTTGAAATCCTAAATCCGCCCATGCTTCAGGCAGATAGCAGTGGCGATCTAAGCTAAATTGATTTCTAACATGTTAAAGCACCATCATGTTGATATGCAAGTTTATACATTTTGAATGTCAAAAAAGTGCAGAAATCAAACATGCACCTACACTGTAAGTAAACAGAATGAAAGGCATCGTTATCTGGAAACCTCATAATGAACTGCTTCTACTTTTTACACAATGCCATTTCGGGGAGTATTTGTTGTAACCACTTCGGATAAAAGTCGTAAATTCATAATATTCGTTGAATAATGAATAAAAATGAAATGCATTGATTACAGTTATTCATACTTTTATATATACATGTACATATTTCTGACAAAAAATTATTCAGAACTTTTACACTTATTCATTTTCTCGAAACACTAAAGTAAAGACCTCCATAGCTCTCCCCATGTGCAGATTCTAACACAATCACAAATAGATCGGCCGCTCCTGTGGCCGATAATGAATGCAACACTTTCCTTTTATTATTAAATAATTCATACACGTACATCATTAAACTTTTGTCAACAAGACATCAAATGTTGAGAATCAAAATCCTTGCAATACGCACATCTTCCGAGTTGTTTACAAAAGTCCTAAAAATCGGAGGGGGCCAAAACCTTTGCTATATGCACAATTTCAAAACCCATACAGCACTTTGTAACGTAATAAGATCCTCACTTGAAATGTACTCTCTACTGAATAAATACAATTCTCAAGAATTGAAGAAAATCAAAATCTTTCCCTGCAAGAAAGATCGAAATGGATCAAAATTGCAACATGGGCGTTGGAGCCGGGGGGGGGGGGGCAAATGCCCCCCCCCCCACTTTTTAAAGTGGGGGAGGGCTAAATTATGTTCTATCCCTCTCCCATTTTTCGTCAAGTAATTTTTTTTTCTGCATCATGTCACATACTCTATAGGTTTGCTCCCCACGTTTTGTCAAGTATTATTTATTTTCTGCATCATGTCACATAATTTAGAAGTTCAAAAACAGTCCTACGCCTATGTGGAACACGATTTAGAGTGACATAGATAGAAGCATAAGTTTGATATGTGACAGTGAAATGAAAATAGTAGCAGAAAACGCCAGACGGACGGACATACAGACATCGCTGTACAATTGAAAATAATAGTTATTATAAACGAATATCTTTGTTGTAGACTTGCTTTCCCATACACCCACCAGTTAATGTGTTTTCTGTATTGTCAACAGCAGGGTTTTTACCGGTCGTCACCCCGGCGGTACACTGGCCTTCTGCAACAGAAAATAATATTATATCCCTTTGATTGATTTCAATTCCATCAATATGCTTACTTGTAGATCTTATTTACACGTGGCTCAGTTTGTAGTACAAACAACGGATATTACATATATACATGTCATAGGACTTTTTTTAATCTCTAAAAACGAAAATCATGAGCCTGCAAGAAAGATCGAAATGGATCAAAATTGCAACATGATGTAGAGTGACATACAAAAAAGGTACAAAGTAAGTTTGATATGTGACCGTGAAATGAAAATAATAACAGAAAACGCCAGACGGACGGACATACAGACATCGCTGTACCGAGCAAAAACAATCCCTTGGGAGACTTAATTACCTGTACATTTTAAAAAACAAAAAACAAACTAGAATGACTTACATGTACCCTGTCATCTGTTCTGTTAGTAGATGAAGATACAAGAGAATATCCAACTTACCGATGATTTTTACATCCCACATTATAAAGCTGAATAAAATTACTAAATCACGGAAAGTTGTCATGTTTGCCGTCGTGACTGTACTAAGCTGGGCCTATGACAAGCCGATTTTGCTTGCGCAACACGAGGTAAATTCACGTGTTGCTATCTTATATTGTATATTTAAATATCCTAAATACATATGTATGTATTTTAATTGAAAACGTTTTCCCTGTTGTATAAAATCAAAGTAATTATTAACTAATAGCAGTTAATCTCGGCGTTTAAAAGTAAATGGTAGTATTGATATCATTCTATTTTTCTTTGGATGAAGTATGACAAGCACTATACAAAGAAAGGCTCGCTCACCATTCACATTCGATTAGTAATGGGGAACTTTGCTATGCCACCAACAGATATACCATCTAATATTCATCGTGTTTAAAATTTATATAAAGGAATCAATCAAATTTGTCACGATTTTTCTTTAACATTAGGAATTTGGAAACTCGTTTTTAAACCGTATGAATTAAAAAATAATGCGGTTTTTAATCAACAGTTCACGAACTGATCATATGTTTGGTGGTTTGCTTTATTTCATAAAGGTGATATTTTCTCACTTAAATATAGCATCTGGTGCATCAAAATCGGTACCGTATTTGATTTATATTAAATTATCTGACTGTAATATTTTATCTAAAGACGGAATTTAACAGTTCCATGTACAAGAATACAGTAATGGTGATTGAAAAGTGCAAAGGTGCTCCACAGAATCTGTACTTAGAGAACGGAATCATAAACTTCACAACTTAACAGAAAATATCACTACTACCGTATTTGAAATTCTTTGTAGATAGCTTTTTGAAGTTACAGATGTTTCACAAACATGAAATAAACAAAAGATTTGAATTTTTAGATATCCATCTACATTGTGTTTGGATTTAGTTTTGATCTAACGCCAATTATTTCTCACACACCAGTGTTCAAACAGACGTGAGCATTTGGTGGTCCGATAATGAAATCCGGCATGGATTTTATTTCTGCGCATTCGAAGTTTTTAAAACATTCTGAAGAATCATTGACATCTCAATTTGAAATTATTCTAACAGTGTAAACTCAAAATGGACTGTCAAGTTGAGAATAGAATTAGTTGTTTGAATTGAAATTCATTATCATGATTAGGAGAACGATCTTGAAAAGAGGCGTTGACAAACAGAATTTCTTTTAAAACTCTCCCAAGAAGTGAATGCAAGTCGAAAGATTCTCAGCGCAGCGTCGAATTGAAAGATCAAATACAAACTAAATGTACTTTTCTCAACTGGTTGAAGAAAAAAGAACCCTTCAAACAGTATTTCTATGTTCCTTAAATGCAGGCTTAAATAAATATTCGTATCCAGACTTCATATGATATGTTATGAAAGGTCATGCAAATTAAAAGGTCACTTTGTGCGTTCTAGAGCCAAATGGATTGAAGAAGGGGAGAAATCCACAACATATTTCTGTCATCTCGAATCAAGAAATATTTTGAATGAGGTCATTAAAAGAATAGAGACCCATAACCAATCAGATATTCTGGAAGAAATGAAACAGTTTTATGAAAATCTGTATAGAAATTATGACTCAGAATTGGTCAACATTAATCTGGATGACGCCATACTATAATAAAATTTACCTAGACTAGATCAACAAAATTCCTTAGACCTGGAAAAAGAAAAAAGAAAAAATGAAAAATAACAAGTCTTTAGGAAGTGACATACAGTATATACATGTACAACAAAATTTTTCATTTTTTTTCTGGTTTAAGCGTAAGGTTTATATAACTGGTATTATTAATCAAATCTATAAACAAAACTATTTACCAGTTTTATATACCAAACGATTTATATATCTATGTTGTTTGTAAACAAAAAATCACCATCTTTTGATGGTGTTTTGCAGTATATTCAATACAAGTTGGGCAGTATGGAAAAATATATTTGATTAATGTCTTTTTCTACCCTTAACATGTTTAATGTCAACCTTGTTATTATATAATATATATACTGTATGTGTGAATGAATGGATGATGACTTTGTAAAATACCAAAAATTGCAAATAAAAAAAACTATACTTTTGTATGGGTTGAAATATGGGGTTACAATCAATCATCATAAGCTGAAAAACTACATTTAAAATTTTGTAAACATATTTTACTTTTAAAGTTATTTACACCCAACTTTATGGTGGCCTACAAATGTAGGTAGATATCCTATTACCATAAATGATCGGTTTCTAGTGTAAATTAGCTGCAAAACAAGGTGATAAACTATCATCAAATTATTTGTTGGAGTTTTAAAAACTATGATTACCCAATGTGGCCTTCCTTGTATTTAGCAAATCAGGAATACAGATATTAACACATTGTATGATCAGTTTAAACAGTCATGGTGCAGCAAAACATGTTTTAATCCCTACAAAGGACTCAATCATACAACATCTAAGACATCTTTTTGCCTAGAAAAGTACTTATCATCCTTGCCTTGTAAGTTGGTAGGTCTAGAAAACAAATTAACTCTATCTGGTGGGATTTTTATGCTCTCCGAAAATTTTTATGGGAGCATATATATATGTAGTCGCCGTCGTGTCCGTCCGAGCTAATATCTCCTTAACCTTTCATCAGAAATTAATACAATTTACCACAAATGTTTCTTGAGACAAGAGCTTGTGAACCAAGGCTTTCAAGGTCATTTTAGAAAGGTCAAGGTTACTCAGAACTTATAAATATTCCTTATTTCAACAGTTTTTTAACAAACAAGTTCCCATCTCCTAACCCTTTCATCATAAATTCATCTTAATTGATCACAAATATTCCTTGGGACATGGTATTTTTAGACTAAGGTCATTTTCAAATGGTCAAGGTCACTCAAAGCATCTACCATATATATGGAAAAAGTGCCTTATTCAACAAGTATTGAGGATGTATCTAAATAAGTAACAGGCAAATGGTTCCGGTAAAAGTCATTCAAGGTCATTTTTCAAAGGTCAAGGTCCTGAGAACATGTATTCTATACAATGAAAAAAGTTTAACAAGCTAATTACCTGGTACTTTCAGTCAAAGTTGACTAAAGATCATTTTGTGAAAGTCAAAGTCACTTAGAATATATATCTTGTATATGAAAACAAATCTTCATCTAAACAATATTTCAACAGTTATTGAACTTTCGTTCTGATATCTCTCAAAGCGAAGGCCATTGAGAAGATATATACCTTGTATGAGGAAAACGTTCCTTATCAAACAGTTTTTGAAAAGGTATTGATCATATGTCGCACACACAAGCAATAGGCAAATGACTAACTGGCAAAGGTCACACACCGTCATTTTGTAAAGGTTGAGGTTACTCAACATTTACGTTATATATATTAATAACCCTTTATTTCAACAATCGTTGTTCATTATGTAAGTCAGTATTTCAATGGTTAGATGCAGTTCGGGGAGCATTCATTAGTTTTACTGATATTCTTGTTTTTGCAGTATCTTCTAGTTCAAAGCTGAAGTTACTGCAACATGAAGTGTACAATAAGAGATATAAGCCCCCAAAAAAAAAGCAAAAATCCCTGTTGGAGAATGGGTGTGTGTGTGTGTGTGTGTGTTGTGTGTGTGTGTGTGTGTGTGTGTGTGTGTGTGTGTTGTGTGTGTGTGTGTGTGTGTGTAATTTGTATCTTGTCAAACCTATGGGAGAAAAATGCCTTAGGAAAAATTCTCCAATAAAATGATACATGTACTTATATGGGATAAATTCTCCAATGAATTATTAGATAGAATAAATAAATCTAAAGAGTCTTTATATAGGATTTATCTCATGTAATATTTAAATGATTCTGTTTTTGGTAGGATGATTTATCCTATCACTAGTAATTTTTAAGAAGCTGAAAATGGTGGTGTGCTTTTGTTTCAACGTATATAATTGCTATTTCATTTGTCAGTCAAGTACCAAATAAGTCCCTTGTCCCTTTCAGAGGAATCTGTTTGTTCTGGACAGTTTACATATGCAAGATGATGATGCTGATGATTTAGGTAAATTGTGATAAATATTCAAAACATGAAATAAATTCAATTAAAATTAATTTGATTGTATAGGAAAAAAGTCCTCACTAATAACAATTAATAACGGAATTTAATATCCTATGCTATCTATTAACAAATGAGATAATTCATCCTATGGACTTTTAATTTTAAGCCATGTTATATAGGAGTAATTATCCTATTGAAAATCATAGGATAATTTTCTCATTTGGATTTTTTTCTCCCATAGGATAATGAAAGGATTTTGATAGAATAAAAATCCCCCCATTCCCCTCCAGGATTATTGCCTTTTAAAAGAGCTTATATCTCTTATCGTATAAGTTTTTGAACTAAAAGATACTGCAAAAAATCCCACTAGATACAGTTAATTTGCCTTCTGTATCTATATCAAAAAGGGTAGTAAAACGTCTGGACTTTCTCGTGTCGGAAGTTAAATGTCGCACTGTTAAATATAAATCATTTAAAGCTTTAACTTTAATTTGATATAGAAGTTGTATTGAGCACTCCCTTTCTTTTTTTAAGAATTTTACACAGCAAGTATCCATGTACCATGAAATTTAATGTAGATCGTTTCAAGTGTAAATGTTATTAATAAAATAGAGAGCGTAATTAGCTATAAAATAAGATGTTAAATCTTGAAATACGACTGGTTTTAAAGGTTACCATGATGATTATATACATACGATTACCGTCAATTCTTAAATTATGGCGTCTACCTGTAAATGAATTCAATAAAAGATGATCAATAAGCTAATGTTTTGAAAAGATTCCATTAGCAAAAACTCATTTGAGCAATTTAGTTTATAGGGGTAACGCTGATTGTATATTCAGTACGTATTCAACATCCAAGCTTTGACTTTTATGTATATTTTATGATCACATCAGCAGTACTTTAAAAGTTTATATCGTCATTCAGTTCTACGTGAGATACTGTAATTTTCTTAAATATTCCACAGATCAACATGTATCTTGTACATTACAATTGCACTTGTTTCTTTTACATGTTTCAATGTATCAGTTGCTCAGTACATTATGTATTCTCTTGTATTTCTAGATCTTAAATAAATTACTTTTTAGCTCTTTTCTGATCGCCTTTTGTCCGTCGTCTTTCTGTCCGTTAACTTATGCCATTTTCGACTTCTTCTCTAGAACCACTGGGCCAAATTCAACCAAACTTGGTACAAATCATCCTTAGATAAAGGGGATTCAGGTTTCTTCAATTGAAGGACCGGGCCTCCTTCAAAAGGGAGATAATCACGAAAATGCAAAAATAGGGTGGTGTCATGACATTTAAAAATCTTTTCAAGAACCAATGGGCCAGAAAAGCTGAACTTTATATGAAATTTTCCTGATATAGTAGATATTCAATTTTGTTCAAATCATCGACCCCTGGGATATGGTGGGGCCACAGTAGGGGTCAATATTTTGCATGTGAATATGTAGGGAAAATCTTTAAAATCTTCTCAAGAACCACTTTGCCAGAAAACCTTAAATTTATATACAGTTTCCTGATATAGTGGAGATTCATATTTGTCAAATCATGACTACTCCGTGTGTGTGGTGAGCACAATAGGGGATCAAAGTTTTAATATGAATACGTAGGAAAATCTTCTTCTCAAAACCACTGGCCAGAAAAGCTGAAAATTATATGAATATTTAATAGTATAAATATAAAATTATTTTATTATATATAATATTAATAATATATATATATATATATATAAGGAAATTTTTAACAATCTTCTCAAGAACCCACTGGGCCAGATATGAAAGCTTCCTGATATAGTGGTGAGATTCACAGTTTGTTTCAAATCATACCCTCGGGGCATGGATGGGCCACATTAGGAGATCAAAGTCTTACATTTGAATACAGTTATAGGAAAAATCTTTTAAAATTAAAAATCTTCTACTCAAGAACACCTGGCCAGAAGAAACAATATCTCCCAAAAGCTTCAGCTCCTGATAAGAATAAATGCAAATTATTAGATCATACCCCCGAGTAGGTTGGGGCACAATTATGGGACAATATTTTACAAAATGTTTTTCTCCAGAACACTTCGTCAATTTTAGAAACTGTGGTACTAATCATCTTTTGAAGGTGATTCAAGTTGTTCAAATGAAGGACCAGGCCCCCATTAAAGGGATATAATGACGACATTGCAAAAATAGTGTGACCATGTCAGTATATCTTGAACAATTTAAGATAGAGCTTTCGTTATGTATGGAGCAAGATCTTTCATTTATAACATGATGCATCTTCGCAAAGCCAAGGTGCCGATTGCTTACTGCCATCTCCCCTGTGCAGATTAGTCCGCGACTGATTGCCATCTAAACGGGCACATGCGAGTCTATCGCTCTTGACGGAAACAAAAGTCTAGGCAATCCGACTTCTAGTCTTGGTACTGTTTACAAAACTGGAGTTGACGAGATACAGAGAAGTAGAAGAACATCTTGCAAGAAAATTTGGTATACAGTTTTAAGGACAAAATCAGTAGATGCATACAGAGCGGTTGTGGAAACTCAAACGAACAGGTAGAATGGCCGACTTGATTGATGCCATGGGAAGTCAAAGCGCGATATTGAATCTCGCCTAAATCTGCCAAGGAGATGACAGTAAGCGAATCGGACACTTGCTTGCGAAGTGGATGACATGATGATTTAAACGTTTGTACCTCTTTTTCTTTTCTAAGAACAGGCAATGTTGATGGTCTTTTATAGAGATACCGTGTTATGTGTTATTCATTTTCAGTGTTGTTGTGAGCCCTTTTGGCAACTATATGGGGTGAAAATTTTCAGCAGGAATACTTAGATTGATGAAAAGTTCTTTTTGAAATCACCACTGTCTGAACAGGGCTAAGGTCACAATCAGGAAGAGACGGTGTGGACCATGGGCCTCTTGTTTATTTTAAATTTTTAAATTTTTTGCTTTTACATTTTATTTCTTTAAATATTTTTGAAACATTATCTTTTAATTTGGCTTTAATTCTATGACAGAACGACGTTTAGCTCTCAGATTGCATTATAAATAAAGTATGAAGAAAATGCACTGTGGGTTATTGCCATCGGACGGGTCCGATTATGTTTTTATAACAGTTCTTTTCGTTTGGTAAGGATTCAATGTAAGTTAGTTCGCTATTCATTTTGAAAGATCAAGCAGTAAGCATACAGGCAAAACTCTCTCTTCCCTTCTCACGATTCCCTATTTTCGCAACATCATCATTCTCCATCATGTACTCCACAATCATTCGTTCGATATTTTGAACCAAAAATTAAAACAAAGGCCTGGAAAATGTATTATTGCACATCATCCGTCAAAAAATTAAATGTCCCGCAGTCTGCAAAATTATCAGTTATCGCTGATATATTACAAGGTTCATATAAAATCTACACTTTCAATAGTGTTATAAACTATTTTGCGAAAATAAATATAATGAAAAAAAAATGCTGTTAAAAAAAAGAATGTCAAAACCCAGTTTTTTTAAAAACAGAGATTTTTTAAAATCTTATTTGCGCTTGGACGGGCCGCCGGCGGAACGGGGCGTGCGGGCGGGTGAAGGTTTCCTTACACAGCAGGGGAGATACACTTTTACAACAATCCCTCTTCGAATTTCATACATTTAAAAAATGAATATTTGTGAAATTGTGCGCAAGATATCCCCTTCTATGATGATATTATGTGGTGATTATAATGATACATAATAAATCTACCAGGATTATTGACAATTGAACTAACCAAATAAGAGGAACGTTCTGTTTTCATCA
>CAJDSM010045825.1:0-11786 GCA_903981925.1 Ostrea lurida
TAATCCTTTGACTTGAGTCTAAGTCTGTGTAATGATCCTCTGACTCGAGTCTAGGTCTTGTCATCCTTTGACTTAAGTNGTGATCCTCTGACTCAAGTCTAGGTCTTGTCATCCTTTGACTTAAGTCTAGGTCTATTGGCCTGTTGTTACTGAATTTTCTACTGAATTAAATATGGCTACTTACTTGTAAGAACACATAACAGGAACAGGTACTCTGTGTAAGAGATGAGACCTAAAACAGAAAAATAAAACAGTGTCTTGAAATTAGAGGTCAATGAAGAATTTTTAACCATTACATTGCAAAACTTAGTGGAGGTGAGATAACACTGTGCTATCTAGATAATCTGATTATGAAGCAAAAGCTTATCTTTCTGTTTAACTACACAAAAACAACTTGTTACATAGTTTGTATGCAAAGTTGTTTTAGAAATTGATCTTGTGTGAGGATTTCTTGGCAAGGATTACGAAAGGTGGGTGTACAGGGTAAGGTTTTTTGTGTGTAGCATGTCATCTCTGTGTATACATTCAGCGACATATCCTAAGTTCAGTACAGATTCAACTTTACATCTATAAACAGACTCTCACTAAACTAGTGCACATGCTAAATAAGATTCTCAATTGCAGAAACCTTGGCAATACGAAAGAAAACAAAAGAAGGAATAGCTCATATGGTCATGTACTAAACCAAGACCATTAAACTGCAAAAAAAAAAATCTTGGCTTACTTCCTGGAAATTAATTTTCTTTGGCTGAATGATCATAGGATCAGAGAGCAGAGACATTTATAACATCTAGACAAGTGTGTCCAATGTTTAGATACAGAAGTGAGGGCATCAAGTAGGTTTTAACCTTTCTGAGCTAGCAGCCAGCTTATCACAACAGGCATGGACCTCTAATGATTTCAGACGGCATCATTTCACTAGCCATTCCGTAAATAATAGCTACCTGAGCGCAGAGCTTTAGTTTCTCTCACATCAAAGAATAGACAGGTAACAGTGGGATTGTGGGGGCAAAGAAGGAGTTAACCCCAGACAATGCATAGGGGGCCCTCCAACTACGCTCTAACAGGTCAGACTGATTACAATCATAGGAAAGAGACAGTGGGAGGATAATTGATTTTAACTGGACATCAAGGAGTTTAGGGATTAATACTCTCATCCCCTTACAATCAGCAGCCTGAAAGTTTACCTCAGTTAAATATCATTATTCTACCACAAAAATCTGATTAACTAGCATGGAGCAGTGGATTCCTGCTTGGCCATGGTGTTTCTATAATTGAGGATGTGAAGATCTCATTGACTGTGCCCACTCCGGGCAGAGAATCAGTCCATAGTTATGTTGGCTATTAGTCACTGACCCTCAGACCAGGCCAGAGAATCGCTCTTCAACCTACCACGGAATTCCTCAAATCCCTCCCTCCCCTGACCAAAACACTGATTTGAATTTAAAAACGGAGAATTCCTTTTATCTGTCTGGTAGCAAGTGTACACTAGGGCAGGCCAATAAACAATATAGGACCAAGGTGTTGTATTAAGACTGATTATAAAGCTATTCTTAAAAGTTTGCACTCTAATGATTTGGGCTGGGTTTATTTATATCAGGATGGGTTTGTCTTTAAGCCGCTTTCATCTTTCTCTTTTAAAGTAATCACAATCATCGCAGAGAGTAAATATCTTCACAAATTCTATTTATAGTTTAATAAGATTTCACATAAATCAAGCAAAATGATGAATTACACCTGCATTATTATTCAGAGTAGTTTTTATTTCCTAAATGTGCATTAGGCATGCTTTTTTAATACGTGAAACGTACAATAATTTCTTTTAGCAAAACTATCGCTAATTACAGCCTTCGTTATTTGTCTGGCCCTTTAAGATGAATTAGAATTGTCATGGCATACACAGAAGACCTGGCACCCAAAAAGTATAGGGTTAAGATTACTGGTGTTTGGTGTAAACTAGGGGCCTTTGCCATCTCAACAGATGCTGGACTAAGTCGCCACGTGCCGCTTTTGTTAACTAAGAATTCGCCTGCGGTGGGTGACAATGGCTGTTCTCCATGTGCACACATTCAATATCATCGCTTCTGCATCTCATTTTTCCAGCACTGAAATACACCCATCTGGTCAATTATTCCATCAAATTTAGCGGGAAAACTTGTTGAAAGAGTCAAATTCTGAGAGATGATTCCCGGTGATAGAATTATTACATTGCTGATATATAATCTTAATTCTGTGTGAAAAACATTCATTTTACAATTTTCAGCAAAAACAACTGGCATAAATATTGTCAACCTGTTGACAGGTCTTATCTTCTGAGTAGACTGAAATATTTGTTTTAATGCAAAATTCTTAGAAAAATTGCATAATAAAAAATGTGCATTATTGATAAATGTGATATACAAAATCAATCATTATAGAACACACAAGGCATATTCTAATCAAATTAGATTTTTTACAAAATTTAAAACTCTTCCTTGGAAATTCATTTCACAAAATAAACTTTTCTGAGAATTTAATGCAATTAGAAGAATGTTAAATTTTTTCCTCCTGACCTTTTAACAACATTGATTGTATTGACAATAAGATCACTATCTAAACATTCATTAACCCCACTAACAAACAACAACATGTGATCATTATACAATTAAATGTCAATTAACATCCCAGTCACATAGTCTAATTCGACTGCGGGGTAATTTCAATTGCCATCCAACAATTTGGGCACCTGTTTTAAGAAACACAGAGACAACTCATACACTGTATAACAAAAGTCCCACAGCTTTAACTTCCCTCAACAAAAACATGCTATTCTGTCACAATCAACAAAAAGGTAGATTATCTTGGGATTATCTACTTGTCTTGAACAGAATGCAGAGTGGAATATGAAGGCTGGGATTTTTCACAGATTAGGGTGGTCATCTTACTGGGCTGGGGTCTCCCAAATGAGTCACCTGTCAATTCACTAAAATACCTAGTGCTTAAATTGTTTCAAAGTTACAGGAGTTATATTCACTTAACTTAAAAAGGTAGGACAGTCTCAAATTTAATTAATTTCTTTTGTAACATTTTCCAAAATGAAACTAGCATGCATGGACAGCCTTTTCCTGAAATTTAAATTACCTTCTAGAAAAATAGTTTCTTTTGTCTTTTGAATAGAGTAATCATATATTTGCAGATAATCTAGAAACTATCATGTGATAACAAATTATCCCCCATTTGCTATTTGGAGATATATATATATATATAGAGAGAGAGAGAGAGAGAGAGAGAGAGAGAGAGAGAGAGAGAGAGAGAGAGAGAGAGATGTGCTTGAACTTCAGAATGTTCATACAAAAACTGTACTTTTTTAATGTTCCATTTCTTTTCTCCCCTACTGACCAATTTTGTGACCATCCAATTACAGAGCAAAGTAGGCAGGACCTACTCAAGTTAGATGTGATTTACCTGGAGTGGCCAGGGTCTACCTGAGTGTGATATTAAGGTGCTCTAATTTATACCCAAAGAAATACAGGAAACGAAAATAATTAGAAATCTACCCGACCTAACCCACATGAAGAAATACAAATCTTTAAATCATTTAATTCGAAATCATTATTTTGTTTTGACCTATAATTAGCTTGAGAACATCAGTTCTTGCATGATACCTTAATTATGTATGATTTATTGGGCATCTCCCCCCCCCCCTCCCCTTCTGTACTGTCTGTTGTTCTCAGTGAAAGCACATGGTTGACAGAGGCAATGCGGGCATTCTGTTAATGATGCTCGAGGAATTAGGACAGTGTAGGCATGGAAACTGATGCTGCTACTGGGGAACCTCTGGTATTTTTGTGCATCCAATTCCGTTCATGATAAGCACAAACAATTATTTATAAGCTTAATTAAGCTGTCTCTTATTTCTCTTTGTAAAACTGATTTCCGATGACATTTCATAAGATTTGACAGCATGTGTCCGGTTCATTTCTAAAATTCAAATAATTATGGATTTTGCAAAAATCATTTTTGAATACTACAAAATAATTTTGCAGTAGAAGAAAATTATTTAAAAAACAACAACACACTGATAAATTAATTTTGTGGTCACAAAGGGTTGATTAGCTCACAGTGAAATGCCATTAACCCATCTTGGATGACCAAATCTGTCAATCAGGGCCTTTGCTAATTGGGTATAATTTGATTATGCAATACGTGTTGTTATTTTTATTTCAGCCTAAAGCAAATTTGAAGGGAGATGGCTTAAAATTCAAGGTCATATACTAAACAATATTAATTAGTAGCAATGTTACAATATGATGTGCATTGTGATTAGCTTGTTGATTAATATTAATTATTGGAGTGATTTGGTTCATTTCATGCTTGTATTTTTATAACACCTGTTGATGATGCCAATAACCGAAACTCGTAAATTTCAGACTTGCTTACTTTCTCTCCCGTTCTTTGATGTATTAACAGACAAATTGAATCGGTTTTAAACATCTTCATCCTGAATCTAAACTTACATTGGTAACGCAGCCACAACAATCGGCAAACAGGCTATTTCAGTGTCTCTCTCCACTTGGGTGGTTTCGAGAAAAAACAGACATTTTCAAGAATATTGTTTATAATTCAATTACTTGACACTTGAATAAATCAACTCTTCTGGAACTATCCATTTTAAATCATATCTTAAATGGATTCTCTGGTCGTAATAGTGTGTAGTGAAGGTTGATGTAACCTAAGAACACAACACAAAACCTCCTGAGATGACGACACCATGCTTTACCTGTGATTTCACACTATTACAATGTATCAATGATTTTCCACTTAAATCCCCACAACTGTCATTCAGGAAGAGCCATTTCATACCGTTTAAGTACTGTAAATGTTCCCATCATCCAATACAAAACCTATCAATGGCATGATCCTGATGTGAAAATCACATCAACTTAGTAATTAACAATGAATGAAAATCATACATTAGTTTATAGCCATTTACGACCTTCTTCAATGTGTTTCAATTGATTGAAAAGACTGGAAAAGAAGCATTTCTTTGTCTCTACTGAACATTTCCTCTTTTGAGAGGCCTCATTGCAAACCACTTCTTTCCTTTCTGATTGGTACTAGAATTGTCTTTTTTTTTCAGTGAAGATGGACTGTAGCCATACAGTATACTTCTAACACTAAACACATACTAATGTGGACTTGCTGAGACTAAAACATTTTTTTTTGGTTGTTGACTTTCCTGAAGGTGTTATACAAACACACCAACTAGTCCGCACAGGTCTAAAACTTTGTACACCGCAAAGCACTCCTACGTCCTAACACGGATATATCTCCTCATCCTCGCAATCCTTTTTTTTAGGGGGGGGGGGACCTCCTGAGTCAGCAAAACTCTTGTCACAATCTCCCGTATTTCGTGTCACGACCTTTCACTTGACATTTATCAATGGAGGCTTCCAACTGACTTCAAAGTCTGTTTGTTTATTTATGGACTACTGCATCAATGAACGATTTCTCAATCAATATGTCACATCTACACCGGCAATCAAAGGCCACGTTCTTGTCTGTACACCTCTGACAAGTCTATCACCATCAAAGACTACTGTGATAAAAACTCAGTATAAACAAGCAGAAAGGCTAACCCTGGACGATAAGCATGTTTAGCAGTTCAACTGCTTCTCACCTACTCCAGATTCGTGCTATCTGTAAGCAAGTTTATACAAATTAACAAAAATATCTTTATCTCATTTCTATTCTAGGGCATTCAATACAATCATAAATAATCTGAAAAGAATGCACTTTCCCTCCAAAAATACAGCTAAGCTCAACTAGATCTAAAATGCACACGCTTGTGGAAAAGTGCAAGAGCTAGGGCATTCTGTTAGAGGAGGCATCTAAGTTAAAAATCTATAATAGAGTGAATTTTGTTAAAATTTAAATAAATACATTATCTCAGCTGGTATTGAAGTAAGGTGCACATTAACAATGATCTTCTACTCTTCATTCTCCGAAAAGCTTTATGATTGAAGTTTTAGTATTGTAATCATGCACATAATACTAAAATTGGCTTTTTTTATGGGGGGTGGGGGGTGATCTTGCTTCATGCACTTGAGAATTTAGCGCAGCAGATGTAGGTAAAGTGTTACAAATTTTGACTTATACGTGGCACACAAGGCTGTAAACTGATTAAAACCAAATCTCTGATCCGCTCCGATATACTGATGTCCGCTAATACACGAGGTCTTTGATCACTCTGATATTCTGATGTCACTTTGATCTGCTCTGATATTCTGATGTCGCTAATACAGAGATGTTGATCCGCTCTGATATTCTGATGTCGCTAATACAGAGATGTTTGATCCGTCTGATATCTGATGTCACTAATACAAGACATCTTGATTGCTCTGATATTCTGATGTCGCTAATACAGAGATGTTTGATCCCTCTGATATTCCTGAATGTCGCAAGTAAGAGACTGTTTGATACGCTCTGATATTCTGATTCTGCACTAATACAAACATCTGAAGACATCCCATATAGGGCCATATCAGCATGATTGACGAGGCGGTAGCAGTGAGCCATATCGTACCAACGATTAGTGTGACACAGGATCCCGTTGTCAAGGTCATTTCCGAAAGACCCGTGACTCACTTTTAATTTCATATGCTTAGCAAAGAAGAGTTGCTATATATGAAGTTGGACCTAAAGAATCAAACCCAGGACCTTCTACTTGTCATGCAATTAAGGGGCAGAAATCACTTAACTGTAAAACACTAAATACATGTGGGGTTTGTTTAGTTGGGGAGGGAGGGAGGGGGGGGGGGCAGTTGAGAGTGTGTATTCCAACTGCTGACAGCCCTGGCAAACCAATACAAGCTTGTGATGCCCATTGCTGATGTCAACATGCCCACTAAATACACAAGTAACAAACAAAGTCACATATATATATATTAACTTCCATTTCGCAAGTGGGCAAATAGTGATAAGTGTGGTGATATGGTCTGAATGCAGAAAGCTTTGTCGAAAACTCAGATGAATGCTGTTGCAATGAAAATTTGAAGCTTAATCAAAGTGAATGCAATATTTTCAGGACAAAACACACAGTAAGGAATTCTAATCTCTTTAACATCTTTAGACAGATGAATTCGTGCATCATGTGGCTGGTGGGTGAGGAGAGGAGGTGGGGGGACATGATGAATTCCGCATCATGGTGGCTTTTGGTTGGTGAGGAGTTGGAGGTTGTGGGGGGGGACAGGATGAATTCTTCGCATCATGTGGCTGGTGGTTGAATGAGAGGAAGTGGGGAATGGAGAGAAATTTTTCTACTCCGTCTAAAACTGGTTGTCCAAATGGATCTTCGGTCAGCCCATGAACTCCTCTCCTCTTCCCTCCAACAAAACAATGACCAGTCCGTGCAATGGTTGAAGTTCTACCAACACTGCTGTTTATCATACTTTAATAACCAACAAGCCCACTTCTACACCAAGTGGCCATGTTAACCTCAGATTTAACACCTTAAAAGCAGCACTTTTTGGTGTTATGCTTTTGGTTTATACCCAGGCTGTATTCCACTCTGATTACCATTTAGCAATTGTCTTTCATGTTTTTTCTGGTGTTAAACGGGACCCTTTGCCTAAATTTCACCATTAACCCTGTACCACTGATAACAGATAGAGCCAATAAACAATATTCAAGGGCCACTCTCTAGGGTAATGAAAAGATTTTCTTAGTTTAATGTGAAAGTCAATTTGCCATTGGTTTTCTTCATTAGAGCCAAGGTACAAATTACCACTCTGAATGTCAGGCTATTCCCCCTCACCCCACCCCTTCTTTTGGGGTAAATAGCCTATGATTGATGGATTGTGGGTTAATTTAGCCTATTGATGATGGAATGTGGGATAAATAGCCCATTGTATGATTGAAATTGAGAAAACATATGCATTTTTATTTTTCATTGCTGTTGTTAACTTTAAAAGGTGCCATACATCAGTTGTTCTTGTTTTTTTTCTTAATGGAAAAAGACCTTGTAGTCTTGAATTGGAATATAACCTAACTTTGGCAAACAGGTTTGGTCTTAAAATGGCCCCTAGTTTACTGGCTGTCCATTAAATCCGACAAATAAGTTTTGTAGAGTTGGATCCATTTGTATGATTCACAGCTCTAAATGAGACATCCATCAATAGATTGGAGGGTGGCTGTGAAAACCTTATGAATTAAGACATTCAGTGTTGCGGGGGAGTTCTGGAGAAAGCCAATACACTCAATAACTCAACATTAGCCCTCTGGTCTAGTTCTCCCAGTCATCGGACACACAAAGGGTAGAACTCAATCCTGATTACACCAACATTATTTTTGCTTACAGATGGCGAAATTGCCACTGTAAACTCCTTGTCTGGAAAATCCATCAACATTCATGAATGATCATGTATAAATCACAACTATTACAATGTTCTTATTACAGATTCATTTTGATTGGTTGCTGATCTCACAAGAGAAGGTGAGAGAGGACTTCCATTGGTGCTGAGGACATGCTTTAAGGGACACCTTTGATGGGTGTCAGAGAGTGAGTACTTTTTATCTTTGCAGTCTTTTCCGTTCAGAGTCCCACCCTTGTAACAACAGTCGTAATCGCTCCGTGTGCGGGCTAAACTTTAGAGGGTTTTCTTTTGGATAATTTAAATGGAGAATTTGACAGTTCAAAAAGACTGATCTCGCTATGAATTGATTAAGAATTAGAAGAGTCTTGTTATCTTCTGTCATGTTTTACTAGATAAGAACTTGCTTCATTTTTATGCAGCACCAATTTAACTAAAGGTTTTTGCAAAACTTATTCAAGCTTATATAAAAAAACACCTTTCAATACTTTCACAAGAACAACATAAAAAAAACCTTCAAAACTTTCCATACAATCACACAAAATACCTCTCCTATAGTTTGGCAAGTAATAATTTTTAGACTGCTGTAGTACAATGTGTGTGATTGTGGACGTATAGTACATCTGAGTGACTATGCTTTGTTAGTATCTGAGTGACTATGACTTTGTTATATATCTTGATGTTGACTATGACTTTGTATATACATCTGAGTGACTCAGACTTTGTTATTTAGTACATCTGAGTGACTATTGACTTTGTATTTCCATTGACTATGACTTTGTTTACCACATCTTTAGTGGATCGCTTTGTATCTACATCTGTATGTGACTCAGACTTTGTATAGATACATGATCATCTTGGAGTGGGACTATGACTTCTTGTTTAGTACATTCTGAGTGCTATGACTTGATAGGTTAACATCTGAGTGACTATTGACTGTATTTAGTACATCTGAGTGCTATGACTTTGTATAGTACATCTGAGTACTATGACTTTGTTATAGTATCTCTTGAGTGACTATTGAACTTTATATATACATTAAGTGACTAGACTTTGTATAGTCATTCTTGAGTGGACTTATGACTTTGTTAGTACAATTCTGAGTGACTATGAGTTTGTATAGTACATCTGAGTGACTATGACTTTGTATTAGTACATCTGAGTGACTATGATTTGCTACCCAGGGTATATTACATTCTGGATGTGACTATGACTCTGAGATAGTACATCGAGTGACATGGGGGAACTTTTGTTTAAAATAAGTTTAAAAACCAAATTTTCTGAGTGACTATGACTTTGTATTACCACATCTGGAGTGACTTATTGTTCCATCCTATTGTAACCTTTTTAGATATGCACACTTAATCATGCCCTCTTCTTGGACTGTCTCATCGCAACCTGGACTTTTGTGTTCACTTTAATTTGTTGGCCTTTACTTTCTTATCTTTATTAATAGTGGGTTAACACCATTGACCTAGATTAATAGGTAAATTATTTGGCCAAGTTTCGACACACAAAAAAACCACCTTGCAAACAGACACCAGATTTTAATAGTTTGTAAAAGTTCTTTAAATTCTTATTCTCCCACCTGTCCTATGTATTACCTGGGTAATATACTGGTAACATGTAAGGTACATGTGGGCGGTTCCTCAGTATCCGATGTTTTACTGACTAACAGGTAAGTATATGTGGGCGGTACTCTCACCTTTTATCGTGTAGATGCGAAATAACTTGGTACTGCCCGTTCTTCTGTTGGGTGTTCGCTTCAGCCAGCTTTCTACCTCCTTCAGCCAATATCTTCGTCTACAATTCCTTGCTGATAAAAAAAATTCAAAACTTTTCAATGCATTTTATACGTTTAATGCATTATATAATGTATTTATTACATCATCTGAGAGCTTCTTATGTGTCTGCGCAGTTTTCATTCAACTTTGTTTTCTCTGATTAAGTGTTTATCATCGCTGGGAATTCATCTCGAGAATTAATACTAAGTTTAGCATTAAGCATTTAGATAATATTGTCATGAAACCATTCCCCGTGGATTTCTATTTCCATTTTCAAATTCCACAAAATGTTCTATCCCAAGTTATTTAATTTAAACTTATCTAAAAGGATTGCCATGAATAGTGTATATATTCACATAGAAAATTCTTTGTGTCGCAATGACAGAAAAGTGCACTCGAATTTCACTTCAATAATAAGAAATATTTTTACTCAGACATCAAAAGCCGGAGATTAAATAAAATACCTATGTGTGCACATATATACAAAACACATTACTTATTGCAATTGCATGTATATACCCTGAGATTCACAGCATACCTTAGATTATTTCACTATCGTGAGACATTACCTATTGTGAACTTGAGCCTAAAAATTACATATAGCAATTTTTTTATTAATTTGATATGACAATAATCAAGCATCAAAAATATTTCAAGGTCAAACAAGCAACTGTCTGTCTGCCAGTACGGACAAAAAAGTGGCATCTTTCGCTGGGCTTTCGTTTCACTGCGCGAGTTGTCGAATGTCCTCACGACACAATGGGTGTTGAAGCAGACTCACTCTGCACCGAACACAATGAAATCGGCACCTCAGGATTGTAAAGGACAGCATAAGGCTAGATCTTCTCAGATAAAGTATTTAATAGAAAGGCCCCGCAGCTAGATAGTTTCCCCGACAAGAGGCGGGGTTGCAGTAAATCTATAGCCTTACCCCAGACCGATATCAGTTGCAACACAAGATCTGTTACAACAGAATACTCTCCCAGACAAAAGCCTCTTTTTCAGTCATCATTTCCAAACATGCTAAATTACCTTGCAAAGTTTTGACAAGTTTTTTTCCCCATCAGGTGTTGATTTTATGAACTTAGCATTTACTTAGGCAGATTTGATGACATAAATCCATTTTATAGTGTTTTATGAAAGGTTATAAAAACAGTTAATACTGAAAAACCCTATAAATCACCGAGTTATAAACAATCAATGCAACAATTTCTATTTAAACGTGGGTAATGAATCAAATTTATCATAGTGTGTAAAATAAAAGCTTTTTTCAAAGAATGCTGTTATTTTTAGAGTTCTAAAATTGTTTCTTATGATTTATTGACAATAAAAACATATTTTACATGTTGTCTGATAAAGAAGGAAATCAAAACTTTTCCATTAAATGCATCAAAATCAGACATTGACAGCCAAAAATTTTAATTCAATCCAGTTGCATGTAGCCATAATTATAACAAAAATAACACCGAAAATAAAATACTCTACGTGTAGCTGTGTTATAGCAATGAATAAATTAAGTTTTCAATACATGCTATTATTCTGAATTCAAGTCTTACTTTTCTGATATTGAAAGAATTACATATTCTTCTAGAAATTTTGATAATCTGAATTTTCAGTTCCAATTTCCTGAAGGGAGGGGGGGGGGGGGGGT
>CAJDSM010045835.1:6759-22131 GCA_903981925.1 Ostrea lurida
ATATCAACAAAAGGCCCCCGCCCCCCCCCCCCTGCCCCCCACCCCTCCCACCCCCCCCACCCCCCCCCGCACCAGCCCCCCCCCCCCCCCCCCCCCCCGCCCGGCCCCCCCCCCCCCCCCCCCCACCCCCCCCCCCCCCCCCTCCCCCCCCCCCCCCACCCCCCCCCCCCCGCCCCCCACCCCCCCCCCCCCCCCCCCCGCCCTCCCCCCCCCACCGCCCCCCCCCCCCCCCCGCCCCCCCCCACCCCCCGCCCCCCGCCCCCCCCCCCGACCACCCCCCCCCGCCCCCCCCCTCCCCCCGCCCCCCCCCTCCCCCCCCCCCCCCCCCCCTACCCCCCCACCCCACCCCCCCCCCCCCCCCCCCCGCCTGCCCACCCCTCCCCCCCCCCACCCCGCCCCCCCTATGGGCTAAAAACAACCCTCTAACAAGATGGTTTGTGAAACACGATGCCCCCCGTATTCCCACATGCCAGGTGGAAGGAGCTTTCCAATAAGGATTATGCATGTGAAATATGAAAGGTTTATCCCTTACCAGTCAACAAGTTATACGAACCAATGGTTAAAAGTTAAAATGTAGGTCAAAATTCATGCCAAGGTCAAACATTTGGTACCAGATAAAAGGACTTAGTCATAAGAATACACATGTGAAATACTGAATGCCCTAACTCTGCCCAATCAAAATTATGGCTATGGTTAAAGTTTTTGAAAAAAGTAGGTCAAAATTCAAAGGTCAAGGTCAGGAGGGTCAAAAATGTGTACCAATGGAAAGGTCTTGTCATTAGGAACATACATGTTGAAATAATCAAAGCCCTAGTACTTACCATTCAAAAATTTAGCTAAGGTTAAAGTTTTTGAAAGTAGGTCAAAACTTCAAGGTCAAGGTTCAGGAGGTCAAAAATTTTGGTAACCCCGAAGGTCTGTCAATAAGAAACATACATGTGAAATAATCAAAGCCCTAGTACTTACCATTCAAAAGTTATAGCCTGAGGTTTAAAGTTTCAGACAGAATGACGAATGGCAAGACAGGTAAAAACAATATGCCCCCGATCTTCGATCACGGGGGCATAAAAAGGCCCTCAGTCATTACTTGTGTCCAAAAAAATTCTAAGTTGCGGTCAAAACAGGAAGTGGACATGCAGGCAGTTGCGAAAACTGAATTTACCACGATAACAGTTCTCCATACTGAATGTCTGGCGCCAAAATATCAGAAGTGGCCTGTGTGCGTTCTGCTGAGAAAAAGTGACAGAAAATTTTGTCTAAATGTTAAAGATATTTTTAAGTGGCGTCAAACAGAAATGGACAATGCGACAGATGGGAACTGCGTTACGGCGATACAGTTCTCCATAACTGATGCTCCTGTGGCAAAAATATCAGGAACTGGCCTGTGTTGGTTCCTGAGAAAAATGTGACAGAAAAAATTTTGTGACGTCGACGCCAGACGGACTCATATTGATTCCCAATTATTACATTTACTGTTTAATCCCCTAATAAATATTTTGATATATGTGCCTATAACTGCAAAGACCGAATCATCCAAAGTTTGGTTTGGGTATGAATTACCAGAACTACTTACAGGTTTTAAAAAATAGTAAATATAAGAAACTCTTTTAGGTTGAAAATGTATCAAAACATGTTGGACAATTTTGTGTTTTATTTTCAAGAAAATTGATTTAATACTGGTTATTATTTTTTTTTTAATTTGCACTCCTTTTTGATGCGTAGTTACGATATGAACATCTATGAGTGCGTAAATGTCACATTGCTGTATCTTTTCCTGTAACATTTTCATTGTGACGTAACAATTAACTTACCTAATGGCTTCCATTGAACCGCTACTTTCCCAAAAGGATTGGCCGGAAAGTTTAAAACATATACAATAAAAGCACAAACAAATGCATTTTCTAAGAATGTAAATATAAGCAATAAATTAATGATTTATTGAAAGATGTAGTCTCATAACTCTGCAACGGTGTGTGCAAACAAAATTTCATAAAGCGCTAACGCGCGTTATTCAATTGTAGCACACACCGTGCGTTTATGAGACTACATCTTTCAATAAACATAATTCATTGCAAATGTTCGCTCTGCTAAACACAGGAGTGACACAAATTACTGACATCATTGATGTTGGTTGTTTTACATCCCTCTTGAGAATATTTCAACTCATATGGCATACATAAGGGACATAGAAATGAGTCTTATTTTTGAAAATACATGAGCGGCATGGAACTGCGACACTTCACAGGCTTAGTTCATGAAGCTACGTTAGCATTTCATGAAAAGTATGCCGGTTTTGATGCATTGCGCAGTTCATACGCCTCATGTTATTTTCAACAATTTTTTTTAATATTAACCATTTCTAACTTTCATTTTTGAATGAAATTCTTGAAGCCCATTGAGAGTGAACTATATTTATCAAATTCATAACCCCACATTGTTCATGACTGCATAAGCATTCATGAGGAAATGGTTATGACTATAATTTAGCACAGATTATTCAAATGGAAAAGATGAGTGTTTGTGAACACTGATTGCCCCCAGATTCCACATGCCAGTGAAAGGGGCTTGTCAAAATGATTATGCACCTGAATATGAAAAATCATATCCTTACCATATTCAAAGTTATTGGCCAATATTTAATGTTTTGAAAGTAGCCAAACTTAAAAAAGTCCAAGGAGGTCAAAAATTTTGGTAACCAAGTATAGTAGAAAGTCATTAAGAAAGACACACATGCTGTAATATGAAAGTCCCATCACTTGTTCATTCAAAAGTCATGGCCAATTGTTAAAAAGTTTTTGTAAAAAAGTAGGTCAAACCTTCAAGAGTCAGAAAGGTGTCAAATATTTTGGTACCAGTAAGTAAGGGCCTTGTCATAAAGGAACACACACATGTAAAATATTGAAAATTCCCATCACTTGCCATTTAAAATTTAATGGCCCAATGTTAAAAGTTTTTTCCGACAAGGACAAACCGGACCAAAACCGACAGACCAAAACTAGTTATAACCGCCCGAAATCGAAGAATTCCGGAGCATAAAATTGATATTGTTTAATTAAAAAAACGTCTTGCATACCAATGATAAATTGCATACAGGAATGAAATCTGGTGGAATATCAAATCAAACTGAACAGCGCATTAATTTTTAAGTAGCTTTCCCGTGACCTATTTGGGCCATTTATGAAGAAGATCTTTCTGTGGGAACTTTGATGGGGAGGCTTTAAGAATGGCTTCATCCTAAACTTGTAAGTTAGGGAGGTGTGCTCTTTTACGGATGGTTCTTCTATCTGAAACATACCCAGCCTGCTCTGTCATATTATAAACTTTAGTCCAAACAATTTGTAAATTATTATTTTTTAAAAACCACAACACTATGTCTGATCTTCCCAACTAAGAAACAAGGCGACTTTTTTTTTTTTTTTCAAGTTTCGAATACAATTACACTGGCCTGAAGAATTATGCATATTAGGTACTTTTCATCATTCCACTAAACCTTTGTAGAATGGATAATTTTAAGAATCCCCATTTCAATATTCAACCACGAAACTTGCACGACAGTTGACTTCTAAGGAGTGTCACACTTGTAATCAATCACAAAAACCACATCAGAAGTCTTGTGGCGTTGGCAAAGTTTGTTTATGGATGCTAATTAAAACCCAAGCAGAGGGACACCAAAACATATAAATAAGGGGCTGTATCTATCGTATTTAAACATTGTATTTCAGTGTTGTCTTCTTTTTAATATGTTGCAATTCTTCAACAAGATGCCCACTTTTTTAAACAGAATTCAAAATACATGGCCCTGTAAAATGGAAAACACATATAGGTGAAAATAGGATGTTACTGTTTGTAAAAGTATGCATGAGACAAACTCATTGGTTAATTATCAGTGATGTTAGTTTTGGAGTGGCCCTCCCTCCATACTTTGATATCCACTGGAAATCAATGCTGTGGGCTCCTCATAGAAAGAGAACGGACCAGTGGCCTGTAGGTTTGTGTGAGAACTGCAGCCGGCCCTCCCCTGAAGTTTTGTGACAGTGACAGACAGAAAACACATGCTTTCCGAACTAGGTCGATTCCTGCAAGCGACAAAACTGGAATCTCCCAAATAATCTAGGTCAAACTTCTATATCTAAATTTCGTAAACCATAGAAATATGTATTAACATACTATCCGTAAAAACTGTAGGGTGCTTTTTTATTTCCTATTGGAATAAACCAGGTGCACATTTTCTAAAGCCTACGAATATGATTCAGCTGGCACTATTTCCAGAGTCACCCATTGTACAATCATTCAAGAAGTCATACATATAATGTTAGCATATGCATTCTGAAGGATGAAAAAAAAATTCAGCCACACAGGGAAGTGCACCTGGTTTATTCAATAGGAAAAAAAAAAAAGCACCCTTACAGTTTTACGGATTTATTGTATGTTAATAATATTTTCTTGGTTTACAGAAATTAGATATAGAAGTTGACCTAGATTATTTGGGAGGATTCCAGTTGTCGCTAGGAATCGAACCTAGTTCTGGGAAGCATGTTGTTTCTGTCTGTCACTGTCACAAACTTCAGGGGAGGCCGGGCTGCAGTTCTCACACAAACCCTACAGCCACTGGTTCTTCTCTTATTACTATGAGAGTCCAAAACAGGATTGATTTAGTGGAATCAAAGTATGGAGGGAGGCCACTCCAAAAACTAACATCACTGATAATTAAACAAGTGAGTTTGTCTCATGCATACTTTTTATAAAACATAAACATCTTTTCACTCCTATATGTGTTTCCATTTTACAGGGCAATGTATTTTGAATTCGTGTTTTAAAAAGTGGCATCTTGTTGGAATTGCATCATATTAGTAAAAGAAGATACAACATGAAATACAATGAAATACTCATAAGATTACAGCTCCTTATTCATATGTTGGCTGTTTGGGCACTCTGCTCTTGGTTTTAATTATGGCATCATTAAAATTCAAACTTTGGCCAACCAACAAGACCTTTGAATGTGAGTTTTTTTTGTGATTGTATTTACAAGTGTGGACAGCTCCTATTAAAGTCATGTCTCAAAGTCAGGGGTTGAATATGATAATGGATTCTTTGAAAAATTATCCATTCTACCAAAGTTTAAGTGAATATGAAAATCCTTAATAAGTTGCATTAATTATTCTTCAGCAGTGTAATTGGTATGAATACTTTGAAAAAAAAAAAAAGATCGCCATTGTTTTCTTAGTGGGAAGATCAGCATAGTGTGTTGGTTTTTAAAAGTGAATAATTTACAAATGTTGGACTAAAAGGTTTCATAATATGACAGAGGCCAGGCTGCGGTATGTTTCAGATAGAAAGAACATCCGTAGAAGCACCCCTCCCTAATACAAGTTTAAGGATGAAGCCCATCTTTTAAAGGCCTCCCCATCCAGAGTCCCACGAAAGATCTCTTGTCATTTAAATGGCGCCAAAATAGGTCACGGGAACGCTAACTGTAAAAAATATGCGCTGTTCACTTTGATTTCGATGTTCCAACCAGAATTCAATTCCGTACTTGCACATTATCAATTGGTATTTGAAGACGTTTTTTTAATTAACATATCAAAATTTTTATGCCTCCGGAATCTTCGATTCGGGATACGTATAGTATTTCTCGGCTCTGTCCTGCTCTCTTAGGTCACGTGATCTTGTCCTAGTCTCGGTGAAAAAAACTTACACTTTTGGAATTATTTTATAATTTTCTAGGCACAGTACGTCCGCATGGATTCTCTCATTTCATAGTGGATGGCTAGTATTTTTTATATACATACGTGTTCGGTCGCTACGGATTCCCTCCAGTGTACTGACATAGACCGGCTCTTAGCCATGGCTCTTAGTGTTACTCCAAATATAACTTTTTTCCTTATCGTGAACTTTTGACCCGTTGAAGTATTACTGCACCTACTTTTCGCGCATAAGATCTTTTTATATAGCAACTTTGGCTCCCGATCGCCCTATGTCATTTAGACTGACTGACCTAGAGTGTGATGTTGGGTGAATACCTTTTCTATCTTTCGCACCCACCTGTTGTGTTTTGTATATTAGACTGCTTCTATGACTATGTGACCTTTGTAAGCTCTATAATATTTTTTGAGTCCTCTTAGAGCGTGTATCTTAACGCTTCCTATGGGCATACTGCATCGGCTAGTTCCATTACTTACACATATTAAATCTTGAGAAGCCCTACCTTAGGCCAGTTAACTAATTTGAATCTGCGATGGATTGTCATATGTGTGTTTATTAATCATTTTCAGGTTCTCATGTCACTCCATCCAGTTCATTTTGACATACGGTGCCCTTATGCGACTTTAGGGCTATGTTGGATTTAGGAGTGTGTGTTCATATCACGGTGATATACACTACTTCACTCTCATATTCCTTGAATATCTGTGCTAATTATATCATACCGCAATTCTCTCAATACTGCATCGCATGATGAACTTAGGTCTTTATATTGCATCTTTTTCTTGAACATATGTGTGAGCGCTATGATCCTCTCTTAGTCAAATATATAGTTCTAGTGTCATAGATGGGCTCTCGCTCTTAAGATAATAATTTATACTTCATCGCAAACCTGCACACGTTCGAAAATGTTTTTTATTCTAATGATTAAAAATAGACTAATGGTTTGTTGTAATATAACGTACAATGAGGTGTTTGTGTTATATCGCTGACTTTGCCCCAGTTTGCCTAATCTACTGACCTCTCGCGGCCTATAGTTTACTTATACAGTACTTTGTAGCGATACTTCCGCCAGTCACTAAAGTTCTCTCTCATGGACACTAATAGCGCGCTTCGTTATTGTTATAACTTTCTACGACCTTGCTCGCTAAGTTCATGCCACTCTCATTCTTAAGTTCATTTCTCGCCGATAGTGAGATACTTTTCTTAATTACACCTTATGTGAATCTGTCCATCTAATCATACTGACGCCATGTCAATATTCTCAAAATAGAGGGATGTAAAACAAGTATGCAACCACTTCAATGATTGTGTCAGTTAATTGGTATCACATGCTTTGTTTGTTCGAGACACGACGAGCTCGCCATTATAATGCAAATTGAGTATGAGGTCTTTATGAAAGGATGAGTATATAACTATATGTCAACCAGGTGTGCTCCGCAAGTATCAAAATACTTGTGCAAACGTGGCGCTTATGTCTGCTTTTACTGTAAAAAACTTTCTACGATGTTTGCCTACAGTCACGTTATGACCCATGGTCATGAGCCTTTAACAGTGTTTTTACTTAAAGACATATTTATTTGCTCTTACGACTTTATACTCAGTTCTCGAATAACATTCTTGAGACAATGCAATTGGTGCTTAGTGTTTATTATGACTTTATATCTGTACCTAACTCACTAGTATATACAATACTGCATGGCCCTGGTTTCTAATCTCATCTTTTAGGCGCGCGAACCCCAGTCAATGATTAAGCGCGGTTCATGGAAACAGCCATTAATGACGTGTGATTTTAACTATGTTACCGTCTCATTATGAAGATGTTATATGGAAAATACGAGAACTGTCCCATAGCTCAATACTCAGATCGACATTTTACGCATACTATAGGAGTCGTTACTATTATCGTTATACAACGCTTCCATGATCTAAGAAACGGTTCCCGATTCGCAAATATTACAATAAAAAAAACGCAAATTAAGCCCAATAGGTAGTCTTATCAATGTTTTATTTCTTGAAAATATAAATAAACATCCTATATTCGTTGTACAACGAGTTTATATAGATTTTCCTACACTCAGATACGCAAGTTCTTTACTTTATGCTTATTACGAGTCATATATTTTAATAACTACTTAGTAGACTAAGTTAGTCTTCTTTAATTCGTACTACAAACCAGAGTACTTTATACGTGGTGAGTCTATAGGTGGGTTTCTTTATATGACAGTTATTTATCGTCACATATGCATCAAAAATCATTCTCTCATTAGGAGGTCATTTAATAACATGCAGTAATGTAAAAATTATCTATTGGGTGGTTAATTCAAATAATGCCCGTGTTCTTGGCCTCTACTGCGAACCCTTCACCAAACCATGTTCTTCAATAGTTCACAGCCATTTTTTCATGGGCATAGTACATCAACCCTAGGCACTTTTCTACGACCAGTTCCTATCGATGATCATTTTATGCACAGCTGCAGTGCGCTACGTTTTATAAATCAAGCTATTGTTGAAAACCGACTGCCCAGTCAATCTAGCCGTGTCACAGTGGCAGTTAGCCTTTAAATTATAGGGCTTTGCCTAGACGTGTACCTCCCAACTTCTCGTTTGCGAATAATATAGCTTATTGAGCTAGATTATATATATACTGTTTTTCTATCGAACACACTTTATCGTCAATACTTGCTCACATTTATGGTGCTTACGTATGAATCCAACACAGGCCAGCTTTCCTAGTATTTGGCGCAGCTTTACGCCGACTCCCGTCAGATTGGAAATGACTGAACATTGACTATGATTCTGTATATACAAACATTTTCAAGTTCGGCAACTATTGCATGTTCCCACTTCCCTGCGCTTATAGACTCGGCAACTTGAGATTTTCATTGGACACAAAGTTAACTGAACTTGAGGCTTTTTTATGCCCCATTCGTAGTGCGAAAGATTGGGGGACTATTGTTTTTATTCCTTGTCTGTCAATTCGTGCATGTCGTGTGCTCTTATAACTTTAACCGTCTCCAGGCTCATATAACTCTTTTCTGATGGTAAGTTCTTCATGGGCTTTAGCAGTTATCTCTTACATCCTATGTTTCTTATGACGATTGACCCTTAACCGTGTGGGTTACCAAAATTTTGTCGACCTTCATAGTGCCACTGCTTTGAAGTTTGTGCGAACCCTACTTTTTCAAAAACTTTAAACGTTATGCTACTAATTTTTGGAATAGTACATGTACTAGGGCTTTTGTAGTAATTTTCACATGTATAGTTCTCTTAATGATCAGATCTACGGACTCCCTTTCTCAATTGGTGGGTACCAACATTCTTTGAAATTCTTGAGACTGCTTGACCATTTGGGCTAATTTTGAGATTTCCTACTTTTCATAAGAACTTTAAACACCTTTAGCTCTACTAACTTTGTAATGCAAAAAGCGAGGTTAAGGCGCATCACTATATCACCTCGTGTAATTCCTCGTATGACTTTAGGTCCCTATTTATCTGTATACCAAATTGTTTGACCTATGGCCTTGAATTTTGTGACCCATACATTTTTAAACTTTTACATGGGTCTCGTAAATTATTGGATCTGGTTTAGGGATATAACCTTTCATATTTCAAATGGGAATAATCCTTTATGACCAGCTCTTTCACTGGCATGTAGGAACGTGGGGGCATTTACCGTGTTCACCACACATCTTGTTATAGAGGGTGTTTTTTAGTCCATAGGCACTTGTTTTGACTATTTTTTGGCAATGGATCTCAGATGATTGACTTTTTTTCACATTAACTATCAGCTTACTTCGTGTTGTAAGTTCTTGTGTATCTTCCATACTTCACGATAGCTGTACGTTGGGCTTTTGCGATTGCTATCAACAATAAGAAGAGACTCGTTGGAGATATGATTGGCAGCTGATGATGGGGATTCTAAATAGGCAGTCAGATATATTCTATCGGACATTTACACATTTCATACGTGTCACTCATGTGGAGACTTGCTCACTCCGCGCGCATGTCATGTCACATTAAACTCGTCCCAATGGCTATAGACAATCCTTAGAGTCACAATAATTCTTACTTTATTATGTCAGCTGACGGGTATACATGGCTCTCCCCTGAATGTTATGATTAAATTCCAATGTTGTGAAGCCTACTGAATTAGAATTGTTTTTTATTCGCTCCCAGATGCTTGTACCCTCAAAAATGTCTACAAGATTAAGGATCTCGTTCTTTAGACTTTAGTGTGTGAGTGTCATCTATGCAATTATTTTTTATAAAATAACCATATTTCACCTAACGAATAGACATATCTCTCGAAAGTCGGCTGCCTCTATTGAGTAAAAATTTTTTTATTTTTTTACTGGCAATAGCGGATTAAGATGAGCGTATCAGTTTTGATAAATCTAGTTAACGTAGTTAACAATGGATACCTCGACCTTTGATGTTCTTAGGATACTGCATGGACTAGTTGTTTTATTTTAACATCTTGATCTAAATACTCGCAAGGCATACATCTGGTGTAGGCGAAGAATGGCATCTGGTCGATAGACTCCTAGACTCCTCGCCCGTCTGTTATAGAGTTCATTTCAGACTCAATGCAGAAAAGATACATCTAACAACTTCAATGTCCTACTTCACATTACTACGCATTCCTCAGGGTCCAAATACTCAAACCAGACTGCTAAAATATTGAATTCATGAAAATGTCATCTTTTCCAAGGGAGAGTTATTTTTTTCTGTACCCTTTGTTAACAGTGTTAATAGTGACAACTTACTAAAATCAAGACTGCCAATAAATCTTATTCAAGGTATTGTGTGGTAGGGAGAAAGGTAATGTAAACCGGAAATAAAACTTGGTAATAAGTTGCGATAGCCCAAAATGATGAATAAGATGAAGTTTTTCTACGATCTTTAACCCTTCTATTAAAATAGTACGAGACGATTTAGAGATGTTATTTTGGAGAAGAGTGTACACTTGACTCGCGGCAGGATAATAGTAATAATTCATATCTTAAAAAAAAATAAACGATTGCTAAAATTCGTATAGACTTCGAACGATACAAATCGACAAATTTCCAATTTGCTTTGCTATTTTTAGATGTTGGCGTTAATATTATTAATTTGTTTGCAGGCGTTGTTAGTCAGGATAGAAGAAAAGCAAAGAAAAAAACATACGCCCCCTCACAACCTTCAAAATAAGGAAGGATTAGGGTCGTCCTAGTGTCAAGGTTAGTCTGATTTTTACAGCTCCCTTCAAAGAATAATATAAGAAACTTGTATATGTTATAACATCTTGTGCTATTACATGTCGGTTTGTATACGTTTATATAAATGTGAGTTGGCACGATTGTGTCATTTCTATCTGTCTGTCTGTCAGCATGCTTACTGGCCAATTACATTATACATATATCATCAGGGACATAGGTCTAATCTATTCTGACTACACTTCAGATGCTTTCCTGGAAGAGAGGAAGATGCCAGTTATTTCTCCAAGGTTATTAAAAGGATCCAAGTTTTTCTACTTTCATGCGGGTATTCTTTGAGTATTAGACTAAGTTAATGAAATGCTTATTCTAATTTTATTGAACATCTTGTAATGTTTGGTTATGGCTTCCCATGCCATCTTTTTGTCCATCTTTACATTATTCATGCTTGGAAGTTTGGTCTTTTCACACTGTGAAGTTTCAAGGTACGTCATCAAGCCTGGTTCATACCCGTATACAATCTTTATGGAATGTATGTTACATATTAAAAGTCTACTGTTATGCCCTCCTTCTTATAATTTTACCAGCAAATACGAATACAAATCGAGCTCATCGTTTACAACGGGCCACCGTTTGTCTTCCATTCATTTGGCCAGTTAAAGATCTGCCATTGTAACGAAATGCCTATATTACCAGATACGCAGTATATTGCCCTTTGTTTAATCATCAGCAACAATATTGCAATGGCCGGTCTGCCGTAAACCAATATTTCACCGTGGTGATTTATATTCCATATCATACGGTACAATAATACACTGCATGTCCCCCTATCTTCTCTTATTCTCAAAAATCTTAAAGGTGTGAAAATATTGCCTGAAAGATATGTCCTCTACACGGAGTCGTTGGAAGAACTCAGAATATACCACGTATATCAGGATTTTATATAATATCAAATGCACATTTGTTACGTTATTAAGTTCTTGCCACAGGGCTCTACCGAAGTCGTAAGAATTTTGCCGATAGATATATTTCAATGCGACAAAAATAGTGTGGCAGATTCTAATTTACCATACAAAATTCGCCGTATGCTAAGCGATGATTTTGACCAGGGATATTATATCGAATATGTGCTGTACGAGCGTAGTGACTGTACTTGTATTGTTTTAGTATTTATGACTGATGTGTCACACCCCAAGATGGGGTCACTTGTGCCCATTTTTTGGAATTTATGGCTGTACAGAGTTGTAAAGATTTTGTATTCCTGCATTAAACTCCATGAACTGCGGATGAATCTTGGTTGGAAGGTGTGTTATAATCCAGAAAAATTTCAGTCCGTGTTGAATGACAACTATTTGGAATTTGATTTTGCTGTCCACGTAATATATAGTCAAATTGGTTCTTCTTATGGTACTATCTTTATCAATGTGAGGGTAGCCCGGTAAGTATAAATCAAACCTCAATCAAGTCCAAATAAATATATTAGTGGATGATTAGTGTTTCGATACCCGTCCAAAAGGGTAAGGTACATAATGATTCCTTTATTTTTAATGTGAATTATAATATTACCAGTCGTGAGGTATTATGTGTAGTATGTGTGCCTGATTCTCCTTATGTTATAACCCAGAGTATCAATCAAATCTTGAGTCCAGTCAAATGACAGTAACACTGTTTGCAGTCCCAAAGAGTGGTACAATGTGACCTCCATATTTTCATTGTTTATAATATAAATGTTTATGTGAAGCAGTGATTTACATATCAGTATATTTTTCCAGAAGTAAATAGCTCAAATTGGTGTGCTGTTCAATGTATGTATTAGTTCTAGAATTTGATGTTTTCTCTCCACTAACTTAACTTCGAGAACATTTGTTTGAACCAAAGAATTGGTTGTTTTTTTTCCTTTGATCACATTGTATTTACTGCCATTTACTGAAACACAATGAAAGTGAAGATCATTGGTACTACATTGTTTTCAACGATCAGTGTAGTAATAACTGTACTAGATAACATACTCGAGAAAAGCTCACAAATATTCGCATGGAGTCTAAATCTCTTCGAATTAATTGTCGTATGGGTGAGTGTGTCAATCAGATCTCGAAAGTTAAATTCTATATGCAACGAATATTAACCCAACTGTTTATAACATCAAGAGCGGTCTGTAATGACCAAAATTAAATCCTGACTGAAATTTTTTGGAGAATGACAACACGATAATTTTCAACCCGTCCGAATATTGTTTTAGCTATCTACGAGATGATGTGTACTTTAAGATATCGCATCATACGAGACTATCAGATTGTTTTGAACTTCTTACAGGTATATATTTTGGAGATGAATTCGCACTTCAGTATGATTAAAAGTTAGCATTAATATTGGTAGGTTCTGGCTTTTCAGTGTATGTAATTCAGACAGTAAAGACATTGTCACAATCAGATATTAATACTCCTCCCTGAGGAGAAAAGTGAGTTCACCACACTTGTTACCGCTCCCCTTCAGTAGTCCTCAGAAAAGAGTTCTAGAACCTTATGGTGAACACTGGCCTGGGTAAAAGTGGAAAGTGAGGCATTTTCTAGTGAGGGAGAGAAGAAAATGCAAAACACCATCCACGAAAGAAGTCACACTTCAGCAAACTATACTACCGGTTACGTCCGGACAAATTAGTCCGCCGAGCCAATCAGAAGGAATTTATCGGAACAAGAACCTTCTAATCTAGGAACCTCTCACCTCTAGGATCTTCCCTGAATGAGGGGTGAATCTCAAAGGGGCGCGAGTCAGATGTTGGTGTCAACTTCTGAAGGTATGACTGGCACACTGTAGACATTGTAATAAATACTTGATCTTAGCAACATAATTCAATGTGTGTTACTTATAATACCACATTGCTAACACCGAAATTATTCCTTCTAACAGTCTTTGGAATCGCCTGATCTTTAAAGCAAACAATACGAAAGAACCCGAAGAAGATGTCATTAAACGATATCATATAGTCTTTTCTAAACGTATGAAGTTTTTCATGCGATGTGTTTAAGATTTTCCTCTTTTCATATTAACAGTATTAACTCATCATGCTACATTCTCAAAATAGTCATAAAGATAGGATTAAGTAGGATTGCGGGGCACATACTTGTAGGCGGCCATTAAATTGTTGTATGATATTAGACAAAAATTTTCGACACATCTAGAAAGGTTTTACAGATAAATGTGCTTCTTGGTTAATATTTTTTTGGCTTATTGAATTTCATTCATTAGTCAGATCTCTAGCAACTGTAACTTCTGGACTTTCCATATAACACTTAAGAATTTCCTTTTTTCGGTATTTACAACACTGTTTTGTGGTAAAGTTAATATTGTGTTCATAATGTCTATCTCTAACATGTACCAAAGATTCAATGTTTTGGATAATCATAAAGTTAGGCTGCTTATGCAACTATATTCACTCCAATTCTACTTTTTTATTCCCTTTTTATTGTAGAGACCGCTGTTTTGGAATGTCATGAATTTGCAATTCCAATGTTCGAGAACTGATGAGAAGAGTTTCTGAAGTCTGTCGTGGGTATTTTAGTAATAAATAGCCTCAGAAAATTAGACAACCAGAAAGCAATAATACATCAAACCAGTCGCGAAGTCTCTATTGCCCTTTCACGATAGACAATGGTACTTTTAATAAGAAACAATAAAAAGATGTACGAGTGTTTCTATTATCAGTTGGAGCAAATTACACAAACCATGTAGGGGATGATTGATGGTTTGCGCTTGGGAAGGAACTCTTTTCACGTGTAAGACTCTCCCTCTCTGCTTACTTTCGCTCTTCATCTCTCTCTCTCATCTACTTCTCTCTTTTACTCTCCTTCTCTATGCCTCCTTCTCTCTCCCTCTTCTCTCTTCTCCTCTCTCTCTCCTCGTCTCCGTACGTTTTTGACCCTCTCTCTTGAGGTATGTTGACGCCGATTGCAATGCGTGATGTCCTCCTTTGCAGAAACCATTTTTATGCCACTCTCTTTAAATGAGGAGCGCATTCTGTTTTGTTCCTGTCTCGGTCTTCAGGGTAATTTATGTCCGGTCTAGTAAGACTCCACTATGTTGTTGGAAAACCGCTGCCAGTTCTTTTGACCTCTTTGCGCACAATCACATCAAATGTAGCAGGGTGTTGCCCTTGTAGAAGTTAGCATGATTTTCCCTTATTGGATTTTGTTGCAGGTCACATGGTCGCAAGAGTCAAGGTCAAGGTTCTGTTGCGCCTGTAGACTATGTGCTGTAACCGCTCCAATATCTGTTTGACCTCTTTGAGCTTGACATTTTGCAAATCAAATTGTACAGTGGTTACCTTATGAGAGTGAGAATGATCTCCTACTTTTGATCTTTCAGTTCACTATTGTCTCAAGGATCAAGTGGTAGTCTGTAGACGGTCGGTGCTGTAGTAGCAATGTCTGTACCGCTTCACATACCATACTGATGCTCTATGCCAAATATCAGAAGT
>CAJDSM010045839.1:2283-14794 GCA_903981925.1 Ostrea lurida
AAATGACAGGGTAAATATAACGAACAGTGATCAATCTCATAAGTCCAAACGCGATATAAAGTATGAGCTGGGCAAACACGGATCCCTGAATATACCAGTGGTGGGATCAGGTGGCTAGGATGAGTAAGAATCCCCTGTCGACCGGTCACACCCGCCGTGAGCCTATATTGTCTTTATCAGGTAAACGGAGTATATCGGAAGTAAAAATCGGTGTATAAAGAACGGTCTAACAATTGGTATACCAAGATGAAGTTGCGCAATCAAATTAACCTTGTATTAAAACAGAATATGAAGTCTTTCTCGACGGCATACTTAGGCAAGACGTACTTCTGTACATATAAATCTAAGTCTAGCGTTCACCTTTTGTATGATACTTGAGACAATATTTTCACACAAGAGGAACGTCTCTTTGCATATATCTAAATATTTATTGTAACAGAGACATTTTTCATGCCTCTGATGGAATTTGAACCGGGTCCTCTTGCACATCAATCCAGTGCTCTACCAATCGAGCTAAAGTGTTACCCCCCTAACCAGAGCTAGTAGGAAGGCCTGTATCTCACACTACCACATTATCATATCCTTGTTCTCATGATCGGTGCATAAAATTGTAAAACTTGTAACGTTTTTCAGTTTTCTGGTTGGTCCAAATTAAATGGTTTCTGTTTTGCCAAAATGAAAAGATATCATATTATCTAAATGCCGTGAAGAGCATATCCCAGTACCTTTCCAAATTTATGTGCCATAACAGTAGGATCTTTATGAAAAAAGCAGTATTATCAGCATATAAAATCAGCTTGCAGTCGTTGTCAGTACTTGTAGGCATATCATTGACATACATTAAGAACAGAAGAGGGCTTAAAGCACTCCACATTCTGTTGGATTAAAATTGGATGATCACAGAATCTGACATATCTGCTTCGTATCATGGGCTATTTTTTACTTAATATGGACTTAATGCAGACTAGACAACCACATTATATGATAAACCGTGATGACTTAACTTATGTAATCGTACAACTTCCCTTTCTATGTATGTAATGTAACACTACATACTGCTTTATAGGTGTGTATTTCTCCCAGTTGATTAGATACGCGCAGGCCAAGTACATAAATAAAACAATTCGATGTTGCATGTTATAAAGATTTCTCGTTCTTAACAGTCATCATTTCGCAACTTCTAAACGGTCGCTATCAATGACCAACCTGTTTGCCGATTACAAATATATTCACTAAGTATTATTACCTGTTGATGATTTGTTTCAATACCCTTTGTTAGATACTGTCGTTTTTTCGTAGCTAGATTTGACAACGGGTAGTTCGTTTTACTTGTCTTCTAAATAAGGGCTACGGCGGGTGTGTAACGACAGGTCAACACAGAGGATGTCTTACTCTCCATGGCACCGTGACTACTGCAGCCTTCGCATTTTGTCGTAAGGTCGTGTTCCGCTACAACCCACGTTGGTATAGTTAAAGGTTTTAATTCCCATTTTAAAAGATAAACATAAGGATATCGACAAGGAATTCCAACTCATTTATTATGCCAACTTTTTGTTCTGTTATTCCGGTATTGCTAGTGTAGTGCTGGGTTGGAGTTTTTACCGTTTAAAATAATTTGCAATCTGCAAGTAAGCAGTATTCTTCAGTTGCAGATAATGCTTCTCCTTTTTGTTGCTTTGAAACTTTCCAGCGGGCTGGTGTACGAAACACAAAAAATCACACCACACACTCACCCTCCCAAATTATTCGTTAGGTGAAATTTCTCTTGTACTGGTTAGGAGCACTTTCTGCTATGTGGTTTTTTTGGCTTTTAATGTTCAGATTCAGGGTCATGGCTTCATGGGAGGGTAATCATGTTTGCATCCGGTAATCATTGTGCGAAAGCAGACTGCGTATTGAGGCTTCATCATTGTGCGGACTGGTGGAATTCTGCTATTAGAGAGCCCATTCAACATGCTGTGATGCTGTATTTTCCAGTTCCGTCGGTCGTATGGTTAATTTCTTTTACTTAGCTTTTGATTTATGCAGACCAAAAGCGTATGGAAAGCTCGGGCGCTCTGTTAGTAATGTTTCATTGATTTCTCCGATCAAGTTAGTTCTGACCGTCCATGAACTGCCGTTTTTGTTTGAGCTTGAGAATTCTTTTGGAGATAAGATGTTTTCTGGGATGATGACCGTTTAACTCAATTTGTGTATTTTGCCCAATTTTATACTATAAAATAGGCTACACTGTTGAAAATAATGCAATTGCTGTTGTCTGACAAAATAGATATGACATAACTACTACCAGTGGCTGATAAACTCTAACTCTAATATTTCACAAAATAGATTTAATGACCTACGACAGTGTTACAAATGTTTTTTGACAAGTCAACATTAACATACACAACCAATGAAAAAAAAAAAACCTTTGCGGCTGTTTTAATAGCATCTGTAGGAAAATGACTTCTCCAAACCAGATATGGTCGAAGAATAGAGCGCAATTATTACATTACAAAAATGCATAAATGTACATGGACACACTTTTCAGTATCTTTGACTCTATACCATAGTATACCTAACTGAAATTTCTAGCGCGAACTTCACTTTTTGAGAAGGTACATGTATACTTGCATTTTTAACAATTCATCTAGTACAAACAACACTACTTAAGATGAGATTTATTGTACAATAGATTATAATTGTCATTTAGGTTCTTTAATGAAAAAGCACCAATCTTTCAAAAATTTTGCTGAGATGTTTATCCATCACTTTAACTGCAGTTTACATTTTAAACTTTTTAATTCCCTGTAGATAATTCTTTCAAGACACAGATTGAGTATATAAAAGATTTCTTGAGAATGCTATCATCAATAATAGACTTTTTAACACTATTATACACTATTGTAGACAAGGTATCTTGTTCACTAGTTTTGTATGCAACTGCTAAGTTAAAATACCTTCCACTGCGGAATTTGTCCCATCAATATCTACATTGTTTTTCATCATATCTTATAGTCCTCCTTGAGTTCTTGGATTTTCTATATATAGGAACAATATAATTGCTTAATCTCTGATTCTATATAAACCAAATGGAAAAAGTCATCCTGGCTTCGGTTCTCGATCTGCTATGGATTTATTCAACAACTGGAGCTATGTTCCTTAAAATCATTTAGCAATATTCTCTAAAGGACTAAAGAAAGCCACATATAGGACACAATTTACAATTGTAAACTACTCCACACCCTTAAAATATAAATGTAAAACATTTCTGCATGGAGTACATGTATATGTTAATCTTCATTACAATTTTGATGCACCAGTGCGCATTTCGACAAATGAAAGGGTTGCTCATACCGAATTGTGTTGACCTCGAAACATGTAATAAAGTTATTCAAAGAGCTGAACAATAGAGCACCAGCGCTTGGAAACCAAATCCGTCGAGGAAATCGGAAAAAATAATATGTGTCTTTCGGTTGATTGGTGGCAATAGTTCCACTTTCAAATAATTAAAAATCCAAATGTTTGTCGGACTATGGGAGAATTCATTGGGTTTTATTTTCATTTCGCATTTTGATTATTCACAACAATTAGACATTAATGCACCTGTCACCATTAGAACACTTCAAAATTCATTATCAAAGTCCTTGAATCATATTCATTTTTTTGATAAACAAATACACCATTATTGTGGCAGTGGTGGGTCGTGGGGGCGATGCATGCCCTTCCACTTGATTGAAAAGTTTCAAAACACAGAATATTCAAAACTAATTTCGGATTGCAGCTCCTATTTATGTTTCTGAACGGTTGAAGTCCATGAATATTTTGCAACTTGAACTTCCTTATCTGGGTCCCGACCGCATATATGGTGAATATCTCAATTACGTGGACCACACATTTCTTCCCCTAATACACACAGTGTCACAATATAGAAGCTTTATGTAAACATTAATCTTTAGATAAAAATATTATCTCTTATGTGATGCTCACGATGGCTAATAATAATGGAACCCTAGGTGTTTGTAATAAGTAGACCATGAATAAACAGATTTGGATGAGCAACTGTTTTGTCTTTGTGTTTAATGTTGCTGTTGGTTATAAAATTAAATTAGCAGCCTCTTTAGCCGAAACATTGTCTGATTGAGATTTTAGTTGGACATGTATAAAAATAGTAATTGTTTCTTTTTTGAATATTCAAATGAATGCTGTCACCATTTAACAAAACGGCATTCGCGGAACAGTAACCAAGATTAACTCGCATGAAAGCGAGATAGTAAAGAGATGATTAAGATTGCCTGATAATGTGTATACAGGAAAATTTTCATCTAAACTTCTCGGTTTTTGCAGTGCTCAGTGTCGTTGTTGGAAGTTGATGTTTAGAATTGAGCATTATTGATGCGTATGTGGCTGTGCGACACATATATAGATAGATAAGTTTCTTGTCAACATGGCGTAAGAAATAGTAGAGCAACCACTAATGAAATGGATGTTTGATTATTTAATTAATATGATTATTAATATCTCTTTAACTTAACACTCATATTATACAAGCGCATATAATTACATATTAGTAATTTCTATTGCCTGACAATGTTTTGATCCGCTCCATTATCGCTACCCCTGCGACAGCGGTGAGCGGATCAAAGAAGGAATATACAATTTTAATTAGATAGTGCTAGATAGGTACAGAGTTAAATCCAATGGTATCATTTACCGATTTGTCCAATGGTAAAAATTTAAGCCAATGGTATTCGATTGGTTCTAATCGTTCTCTGAACGAATGTATGGTTACAAATGGTGGAGAAAATTAACAATTGGTACAAATTGGGTGTACCACTGACATAATTAGTATGGCACGAATATCAAAAAGATTCATTAATATAATAAGACATATAATAAGTGGTTAAAATTGATGCGTGCAGTCATAAATTGCGTTCAGAAATTATTGTTGTTTACACTATGCAGCAGAATTGATTTCTCAATATTTTCGCTAGCAAGGGTTTTGGTCAATAAATGGGGAATGAAGCACGCGCTCTTGGCTTGCGAGGAATTGCAACACTTTATAAAGAACTCAAAGCGCTGACGAAATGATAAAGTGTGTGATTTTTTCTCTGCCATCTTACTCCATTTGAATGTTTTAAAACTCATTTCCATGCTGTCGGGATTGTGTAAAACAAAAGATATCTAAATGTCTTCATTTGGAATGTCAAACCGAAAAGCTGTGGCATACAAAATTTGTTCAAGTTGTTCGCAGTGATGGACACGAATGCCCGCATTTTGTTTACGTATAACGGTTACCACGCTAACAGAGCTTAGGTTGCTGTAGAAGATGTGTTACCAACAGGAAAGTTTAATTGGCAAAATTGACATTGTCATACCACTGGTAACTATTCTGGCCGATGGTAACAACGTAGTATCTGAAACAGCATCCATTGAAATCAAAGGTCTCAGGCGGCAATAGAGAAATAATACACAAAAACCCTGGGACTCTCCAGATTGTAGCCTTAATTTAAACTTCCAAAAACTGAAGTTCTTCTCGGTCGGGTTCTGACAAGCCTTTGCATAGCCTCATCACTGGTTCAGCAGGTCTAAGAGTAGAAACGACAGTTAAAGCATGCATGACATTTTCATTACCAAGAAACTCTTATTCAATTCTTTAGAACGCTTGACATACTTAAGAAGTATTGAGAGAATATTTCTTAGTGATCTTTATTGTTACGATTTTAAATTTTGAAAAAGTAAATAACACTTTACGGCAGCCATCATGGCTATATGATATATTTTGTATAGTCCCACTGGTATATATATAATATATATTAATTATTAATAATAATATAATATAATATATATTATTTCATTATTTCGCAATTTATAAAACATAATTTGGTTTCAAAAAGTTTTTGTTTTTGGTGGTAAATCGGGACAGCAGCCTGTATTCGTTTGGGACTCTCAAATTTAGCTGAGACATATCTTTCCAACATCTTGAGACTCCCGGATCAAGTATTAAAAATCCTAAGTGAGAACCCGCCACTTTACTGTATATAATTGTCCTCTTTGAATTAATATTATTCAATTAATTAAATACATTAGTTTATCTAGATTTTTTATTCTGATTCACCGGTGAATACCACTATTTTCCGTCATGACATGTATTTAGTTTCGATAAACTTTGTTTATGACATGAACTTTATTTCTGTTGACTACGGTCGTCCCGGGGGTAGTTCATAGGCAGGAGGGTAGATTAATTTAAACTTAAACGCCTTATTCTCACCTCGCTTGAATTTAATTATTCATCAAAAATTTTAATTCATAAATGATGAGAAAGTATTAAACAGAAGTACAACAGGGCAAATGTATTAGTATTTCTGTGTTTATTACACGGAATCTATTAAATCTTATTGGAGCGAAGGGGGGGTGGTTAAAAAGGTTGAAAAAATATGTTAAATATGCTTTGATTTATTGATATTACTTGACTTGATCCTCAGATTTTGTGATGTGATAAATAAACCTACCATGCTTAAACTTAGACCATGTATGTCTGACTGCTAGACTTCTATTTATAGTGCGGGCTGCCGGAGCGGGCCTGCACACTTGGTGTGCTGCGCTCGAGGGGACCGGTGGGGTCGACCTCGATCCCTGGAAAATCGGGGACGGTCTTTTGAAGATCCGGGAATGTTGATGGTCTCCTCTGAGTCGATCGCCACGGAGTCGCCCCACAGTAAATAATCGGGGTGGGCTTTTCTTGAAGATGTAGTGACATTACTTTTTCATCTTGTGGTCGATCGCGCCTCGGATCTCTCATATAATGGGGAGACGGTCTCTAGAAGTCGTGTTGTCCAAGGCAAAGGAGGTTGCAGGGCGAGGCAGCCCAGCGTGATTGCGTTGCAGAAATCCACCACAGCAAGTGCTTGCAATTTGTTCTAGTAATTTAGATGTGCGCCTTAAACATTTCCCTATTTACTGGCCGAAACACCGAAAGGATAGTTGTTGGTGTGTTTCAAATGTATTTAGGCCGAGAGTGTTTAAGTGGAGCTGACCAAACTCGCACGTCATCGACTTTTTTTAAGAAAGTGCAAAGAAAACGCTTAGACCTCTTCCTCTATTGGATTAGAGTGGCTCTGGCACCGTAGCCGTTAATTGACAGATTAACTTAATAGATGTTAAGGTATAATGTGATTAGTTTTGAGCTATGATATGGGAAAGAGTTGTTTAAAAGCCCTATAGTGGATGCATACTGTCTTAATTGATAGAGGGGAAGATTACGGATTCTTGAATCCTATGTATTAATCTCAGGTTATGCCTGATTTGAATTTAGAGCGATTAAACGACCGTCTATCGGGGTAATTAAAAAAATAGGGGACTTAACTGTGTAATTGATGTTTATTGTGTTTAATGTGATAGATAGCATGCCATAATTACTGGATTAAGGAGAGTTAAGAACAAAACATTGCATTTAATGAGTTTAAGAGAGTTAACAGTGAAGCAATATAGTTGTTTTTTCGTTGTTATTTTATTGTTTTTTTGGGTTTTGGTTTTTTTTTTTTTTTACATATTTTTTTTTTGTTATTTTTGATATTATTATTTATAAAAATGGGGGTATTTAGTTTTGAGTAGGGGTGTTAGGAGAGAGTAGGAAAGCTAGAACTGCCTTGGATAAGTGCTATGTATTGATGTATATGTAAGTGTTTGGACTAGTGCATTAATGGGGTGGGCATGTGTTGTAGCCTTTGGGAAACTATGGAGCATACAGAAGTGATCTTTGGATGCTGTAGTAACCATTAAAGTATATAAATATAGTCATCTCATGGAGACGTAGACGCATCCGCTGAGTGTTAAGCCTTTAGGCCACGTGACAGGAGATCTAGTTAGATGCACGAGACTAAGCATAAATGCCTATTACGCCTCAAAACTGGGAGGGCTTTCACTGGATGATGTTGGTAAATTAGTAGAGGTATAAAGAGTATAGTGAAGAGTACTAGTGGATTGATAGAACTGAGTACATCTTGTCTCCAACTGATTGTGATTCAACCCACCCCTTAATGGTGCGTCGGGTCTTTATAAGAAGATCAGGGTCTTGCACAAAAAAGGTTAATTTGTCGGGCCGATTTTGTCCTGAAGAGGTGTACTGTCAAAGGTGTCTGACAGCTAGTGTTTAGTTGAATGTACAGAATTCTTGGTAATGTTAGTTATGTTAGTAATGGTAATCGGAAGGGTACGGATGTCCATGCGCTACCATAAGCAATAGAGATTGAGATAAGAAGAATGCGCTCCGTTCAAAGAATCTCGCTCCATGACCCGCCTTTACGTTGGCTGGTTAGTTGGCTGCAGTCAGTCTAGTCAACTACAGCCACAAGATAGAATTCCCGGATTAGAATTTGAGTTATATTTTGGGTGTATATGGGTTGTGAGATTCTGGTGTATTTGTAGTTTGTGTTGATGGATTATGTGACACTAAAGTATCTAGAGAGTGGCGTGGTTCAAAACAAGCGGGAGCCACAGCCATACACCACAGAGGCGAGACCAGAACAAATGACCTGAGTCTAACCCAGCTGGGGCTTCAACAAAACACGGCGTACGCGCCATAAGTAAGACCAATCACACCCCAGATCGCAGGCCGCCATGCCCGCTTCATGAGCCGCTGACCCTAGTCACAATGCCTAAGCCAGACGGACCAACCTCAGCATTACCACTCTATATGCCGCCAATCCAGGGCCTAACTACTCGTACTTAATGTAGGGTTAGAATACTCACAGTTGCATATTCCACTGACAGATCTATAAATTAATTCGGCTGTATATTACCCCCTACTGGAAAAAAACATGATGTTAATATGCATGTACACGGATATAATGTGTAAATAAGGCCTTTATGGAGGTTATATTAGGGAAGTGATTCCTGCTGTTTAAGTGTGTGTATGAGATTTTGATCTCGTGGTGGTTGTGTTTTGTTGCAAATACTTAAAGTACGTCACAATAGCGTGATGGTGGTTTCTGGAACTTGGCAGTGTGTAACGAATTTTTTTGTTGATCTGCCTGTGTACGACCTAATGCCAGTGACAGTTTCTTGTCCTCGGCCAACCACTCACACCGTGTAATGATTTGTGTCATAGTGAAAGTTGAGGTGGGGTAATGCAAGTGGTTTGGTACAAGGAATGGGGTTTTTTGGTTTTGGGAATTGACGAGTATTATATGGTGTAGCGTGCCTTATTGCTGTTTGCTAGTATTTTGCTAGAATAGTCTGCGCATGAATTAAGAAGTTGCTTTAGTTAAATGATATTACGTGACTCCAAAGCGAGATAATGATTCAATTGCTTGGGATTGAAAGTGTGTGTACCCTTTAGTGCTTGTTATGGCATAATTTGCTCGAACATGTCTATGTTCAGGGTTTAATCGTTGGATATATGTGTTGAAATAAATTGAGGGTGTTAAACTTAACACAGGATGTCAATATATAAATTCTGTGACTTTGTCCTGCCAACTTCTGAATATTAAAAAATACCAACCTGTCTCTTAATGTATACAAAAATGGTTCTTCTGTAGATCCTCATTAAACCAATTATCGGATATGGATAGGCTGAAACACAATATGTAGCAAATTCTTTCATCAACACTGCAATTATTTATTATGAGTAGATAGCCATGACGAATTAAGAACCCTTTCGCCGTTGGCAACAAACGCAATAAGCAATTTGCTTCTAAGTCATTCTCAAATTGGTATGGTGCACTGAAACGTCATTTGCATGGCGACTTGTACTTTGTGGTTAGTTTATAGAGCGGATTATAGGACATTTCTGAACTTCCTGGGGTAAGCAATTATGATTTTTCTTCTTGTCTTTACTTCATAAAATAAAAGAGTTTTAAAAAATAACCACCACTATTCATATAATAACAATCATGGCTTTTGTTTTTACTCCGCTTGTGTTCTGCCATTTTGGAAAAGAAGTTATTTTCCAATTTCGGAAGCTTAAATTATGTTTCAAGACGATTTTTGAACCAAGAATAGAGTTTTCGAACTGAATATTCTTATGTTTCATATAGTTTCAGTGTTTTAAAATGTTTACTCTAGATGTCCAATCCTTTTTCCAGTACATAGTGAAAAATAGGTTGAGATTACGTTTTTATTTCTGCCATACCCAAAAATATATCACATGCACGTTAATTCATACCGTTTGACTCATTTGACGCGTAATACACGCACTTTTCAAAATGAATTTGAAGGCAAACATCATTTTTTCGGCAGAACAAAATAAAATATATCATCTCGTGTTGCTGTCAAAACTGTATAGTTCTCTTTGAATTTTATGGGGGGGGATCTGAGAATCCATTAAGAGAGTCATTTCTCTGAGCTACAGTCATGCTCTTTCAAAGGCTAGTGGTTTCAAAAATGTGTTCAATACATATATACATGAAAAATTATAATAACGGTTTTAATTACACATTCCCTGTTGTCGCCTATTGTTATTAAGTACAAGTCTCTAATAGGTCGCTTCAAGTCCACGGGGATGACCGCTTATTTGTTGGATATATTTTATTTGTCAAGAAGTGCTGCATCAGTCAGCACTTGAACCTGCATTTCTAGAGCAAGCATTATAAAAGTTCGAAATGGCGTGTTTTACCGGTAAATGTTTTTTTATCTTACCACATCTTCTCCAGTGGATCTCTATAAGAATGATAATCGTTCAAAGGCAATTCACACAGTTTCTCGAACTACTTCAACTATTGTAAAAGTAAGCTAGCGGCCAAATGCAGATGAGATTAAGTCTATCGGCATTTTTAAAATTCCTATTAACTAATTTAGGATCAGGAGACAGATCAAACGGCGTATGTTTTATATCCGGTAAAAGTGGTTTCCTCATTTTTTTCTAATATCCCAAAGGATGATGATTTAATTAATTTGTTGTCTTAGAAACTCGTCAGCTGGACTGCTATTACTTCAAGTTTGCTGGCATAATAATATGATGTTTCGCAAATTCTACGAAAAAAGAAATTGAAGAGTCCCCATGTACCAAATTTTCGAAGTCGCTTGTTAAAGTATAATTTACAAGGATACTTGTCGCCCCATGGCATTTCCTAAGACAGATCGCAGACCCTAGGCGTTTTTTGCCCTCCTGCCCCCCTGGGTGTTTTCTAGATCACCAGACCTAGCTTTTATTTGTGGCCCCTTGGGCGGTCTTCTAGACAACCCTTGGAAAGACTCTATAGCCTTTACATGTTACTTGGTTTCTGGGCGTTTTATAGACAACACCCGACCCTATTAAGTTTTACTGTTCAACCATGTGCTCGAGGTCGTTCTAGACGACCCTAGTACTACTAACCACATGCAGGAAGCTTGTGTATAAAAAAAAAATAATATCAAAACATCCCGTGAGTAAAAATAAAACTATTTTCTACATAAGGCCTTGGTGCATGTTCCAAGCATTTTCTTTTTGCATCAGAGATGTCGGTCCTTTCTCTCCTTACATCTCTGTCAACTCGTTTTACAAGATTTTTGTAAAAACATTTGAAAGAATGGAAATACCAAGTAGACGTAAAGTTTGTGAGCGTTTCTTTACTTTGTAATATTTAAGGAAAGAAAATAATAAATAACTTTTTTTGGTCTTATAAGTTTTAATTACTTTTGTTAGAGAACTAAAAGTTTTTAAAAAGTTTTAGCCACATGTAAACGGGATGTTGACGATGGTTAAGGGAGGAAAGACCGGCAACTCTGTGCAAGAAGTATTATTTAATATATGTATTTGTCTGTGTAGTTTCGTTAAAGACGCTCACTAGAGCTCATGTAATTTTGTTTTTATGTACAACAGTGCCGACTTTAAATAAAATTAACTTTAGCTTCATAAACTTTACTTTACTTTAGAATGTTGTTAACTCTCGTGATCAGGTTGAACTACATCACAGAACGGGAAGACGAGAGATTGACTTCGCGAATTTTGTGAAAAGGGAGAAATCATATTAACAAGAGTAAATACTAGAAGTATGTTCTTTTTTTTTCGGGGCTGGATTAAAAATTTTGAAACGAATACATTATTGTCAGAAATTAAAATATTTCCCGTGATGGAAAATGACCTCACCATCACAGGGTTTGCGGGGGTCCAAAGTGTTCACATCCCTGTTGTCGGCTATCTTACTGCATCTCCCCTCATTAAAGCTCACAGTTGACAGGATTCGTGATTTAGATCATTATCTAAATATGTATTTATAACAATGTGTTATGACTTTTCGTCGGTTCTGATTAGCATTATATCTTTGATAATTTCCCCTCCTAGGGTGTAGGCTATGACTAGAGAATGAGAGTAATAGTATCGTGGCTCTTTGTCTTTTCTTTTTTTTTTAAATATTATTTTTGAGGATTGCAAACAACCCAGCCTGGGGCCCTAGGGCGTAGGAAACTAAGTGCTCTCCTCTTATGGTAATATTTACATGAATCATGGCCCCGGGATCATGAGCGTAAATTTCATAGTCCAATCATCCAAAATAAAATTGTTTATAAACAGTTAAAGTATCTCATTCAAAGTATCATGATTGAAAATTCTGAG
>CAJDSM010045861.1:0-13917 GCA_903981925.1 Ostrea lurida
GGGGGGGGGGGGGAGGGGCTCCTCTAAATCCGCCCATTTGAAATATATCGCATTTAAGTTGAGAATTTTCTGATCATGTATATTGAAATCATTGACCATTTAAGAACAGGTAAACTCCACTTTACCGCAATTCAACCTCAATGTAATAAACAATCTTGTTACGACTAGCCCGTTTCTACTCGATAGAGCCATTTTTAAAGGGATAGTATCACTCATTTTGTCCAAAAAAATTTAATGAATCAAAATGAGCCTACATGTCTCATACAGGTGATTTTCTGTTAAAATAACCATTTTATGATTATTTCCAAAGCTAAACGTTTATGAGTCTCTAAAATATGTCCCATTAATTTTTTGGCTTCCTGGACAAAAATCCAATTTACTATATGGTTGTTCCTATTGTAAGTTTTAAGGAACGTAGTCATTTCTAAGTTGCAAAATATTACTTCATATTTTTTTTTATTGCATCCGAAAGGAATAAGATGATTTGGGGCGAAAATAGATTTTCAACCAAAATGATGCGATACTATCCTTTAAGGTCTTTCATTTATCAAAATCTTTGTTCTCGTGCATATTCCACAAATCCAAACCCATTCACGTTTCCTGTAGATCTAGTGCCACTTTACAATTATTGTCAATATTAAATACACCCATTTAAATGTTCTCTTCCATGACTAATTCTGTACCCACGTATCCTTAGGGAATCATTGGGGCATATAAAAAGATGTATATTTAAACCTATTGTGGGCTTAAAATTACTATTTCGTCTGCAATATAGAACAAAACAAAAATATAGCTTTTTGATGTCTTGTATTCTGGATTTTTAATAGTTAACAGATCTTAAAACATAACAATGCCAGAATAGTGTTTTTTCATTAAGACATGATGGTAGGTCTATCTTGAGTATTTATTTTTCACAAAGATGTTGCTGCGACTAGAATGTTCTTTCAGAGGACACAGTTCTTAGGCCTCTTCACCCTCACCCTCCTCTTCATCGAACTCAGCCTCCTCCTCGGCGGTGGCATCCTGGTACTGTTGGTACTCAGACACCAAGTCGTTCATGTTGGATTCAGCCTCAGTGAACTCCATCTCGTCCATACCCTCACCAGTGTACCAATGCAAGAAAGCCTTACGACGGAACATAGCGGTGAACTGCTCGGAGATACGCTTGAAGAGCTCCTGGATGGCAGTGCTGTTTCCGACGAAGGTGGCGGACATCTTCAGACCACGTGGTGGGATATCACAGACGGCTGTCTTGACGTTGTTGGGGATCCATTCAACGAAGTAGCTGCTGTTCTTGTTCTGGACGTTCAACATCTGTTCATCAACCTCCTTCATGGACATGCGGCCACGGAACATGGCGGCAACGGTGAGGTAGCGTCCGTGACGTGGGTCACAGGCAGCCATCATGTTCTTGGCATCGAACATCTGTTGGGTGAGCTCTGGAACAGTGAGGGCTCTGTATTGCTGGCTACCACGGGAGGTCAGTGGGGCGAATCCGGGCATGAAGAAGTGGAGACGTGGGAAGGGTACCATGTTGACGGCCAATTTCCTGAGATCAGCGTTCAACTGACCAGGGAATCGGAGGCAGGTGGTGACACCGGACATGGTGGCGGATACAAGATGGTTCAAGTCACCGTATGTTGGGGTGGTGAGTTTCAATGTACGGAAGCAGATGTCATAGAGAGCTTCATTGTCAATGCAGTATGTCTCATCTGTGTTCTCAACAAGTTGGTGGACGGAGAGGGTGGCATTGTATGGTTCTACGACTGTGTCTGATACCTGAAAAATTCAAAAGCACTCAAAATATCAACATTTTTTCAACAAGTTTTTAAAGTTAATAAATATTTCTAGAGGGTAAAGAGAACTTGGAGAAGGAATGATGAGCTTAAACTTACTTTTGGTGAGGGTACAACGGAGAATGTGTTCATGATTCTGTCTGGGTATTCTTCACGGATTTTGGAGATGAGGAGTGTTCCCATACCAGAACCAGTACCACCACCAAGGGAGTGTGTAAGTTGGAATCCCTGAAGACAATCGCAGCTTTCAGCCTCTTTTCGTACAACATCAAGAACAGAGTCTACAAGTTCAGCTCCTTCTGTGTAGTGTCCCTTAGCCCAGTTGTTTCCAGCTCCACTCTGTCCAAAGACAAAGTTGTCTGGTCTGAAGATCTGTCCGAATGGGCCGGATCTGACGGAATCCATGGTACCTGGCTCCAAGTCAACCAAGACTGCACGGGGTACATATTTGCCTCCTGCAGGAAGAGAAGTGGGGTTTCGTGATTGTTTCAACACAATGAATGTAGTATATTACAACCATTGCAACACTCTATAAGTATTTCTTTCTTTTTTTTTTTTTTATCTCAGACTCAGAATAAATTACCTGTGGCTTCATTGTAGTATACATTAATTCTCTCTAACTGGAGATCAGAGTCACCATGGTATGTGCCAGTTGGGTCAATTCCATGTTCATCAGAGATGACTTCCCAGAACTACGAAACAAAGTATGGTTTCATTAGTAATTCATGTAGCTGAGCAATGCACAAACAATCAATACACATTTCATATAGTGATGACTCATAACTAATGCTTATGTGCGATATTGGTTTTGTCTGTAAATTTCCAATAGATATACGAGTTTGAATATGCAAGTTTATTTCACAAGAAAAGACCCAGTTTATTTCACAAGAAAAGACCCCTATGCAATTCAAAAGGCAAGATTTGTTCAAATTTAAAATTTTGATACGGTACAATACACACGTGCCATTCTTTAGACACGCATGGAATACAGAAAATTCAAGTACCCACATGTCACAGTCTTTCCATTTTCATTTTATTCTCTAATATAAGCAATTTTAAACACCAAATCTATAACTATTTACAACAATGAAAGGTAAAGAGTAGGGTAGGTGTGGTATAGTGTGACCCGAAAACCGCTGGCGCCATTTCTGTTACAGGCCTGCCATTTCAAACTCGGTAAAAACAAGTTTAACGTAAAAAAATTCAATTAACTTCAACCCAACAAAATGAGCAATCAATACTTACTTTAGCACCAATCTGGTTTCCGCACTGTCCAGCCTGAATGTGTACGATTTCCCTCATTGTGAATAAATAATAATATGCTCTCTTAGCTCACTGTTTGAACTTTGCTAAATAAGCTTGCCTACGGTTGGAAGTAGAGCGCGCGCTCTATTTATACCGTTTTGGCTGTTGGGTTATAAACATCCGCGAAATCAGATAATGTGATTGGTTGTTTTTGAAGACAAAATATTGTCCACATATATAGTATTTTTCGCGCGTTTATGATGTAGATATTCCACAAATTATATCTATTTTCTTATCATTCAAATTAAAAGAAATCATAATTTTGATATTTTTTCTTTTATTAAGTACCTTTAAGTGATTTTATTATTTAAGATGCGGAGTAATATTTCTAATCGTTGTCATTGTCGTTGCCTAGCGAGAAACTTTGTTAGGATTACAAACAGAAACAGCAAGTAAACGATTTCGCGGTTTTCATTGAGACTTTTACATGGTATCAAAACAAAAACACACAAGTCTACCGCAGATCTACATTACATGATCACATTTAGAAAGAAGAAAAAAGGACTTGGTTTTTGTTTATTAAATGAAGATTGGATTATATTTTTTTCTCTCGTCATTATTATTAGGCTATTATTTTTTTTTTTTTTATTAAAATTGATTTTGTAGTTTTGGTTTATTTTTCTTAAAATGGGCTTAATTAGAATAAGTGATGTGTTCGAATGAATTCAATCCATTGTTATTTGCTCGTCTAATATACCCGATTGCAATCTTTTATCATTTAAATCTTTTAGTCTTATCTATTATTTTTCCATACAAGGTGCGTGTCCCCGTCTTTGACAACTTTTGATCCATGAAAACGGCAGATCATCTGTCGTTCGATCTCGAAAATATTTGAACATATGGAGCTTTGCTTCTGAAAATACATGTGTAAAGTGTGCTATAGACGTTTTTATTCACAGTTATTGTATTGAATTTGAATATAGGAATTCTAAATTTTAAAGGGGGGGGGGGGCTGAACCCCACCATGTGTATTTGCCTTAGCTGGACCCACTGGGACTGACTGAGAGTCGTTAATCAAGGTGCCCAGACAAAAGCTCAACAATTTCCCGTGCATCATGGAATTGGAATTTAAGAGCAACTGCAATGTGATTATGCCCTTTATTTCTTAAGACATCATACATCTTGCAGCATTAAACAAATTGTAGGCCTACATGTATAAATAATTACATTGAATGCTGAAAAATAAACTGCCAATTCAAAGAAACACTACTAGTAATCAAGCAGATGCAAATATAGATATAAGGGGAGAACGACTGTACAGTTGAGATTCAAAATCTTATATGTCACATGCTGTTCTTTAATATTGAAACAGACCAGATATAAAAATGCATGCTTTATTACATTGTTTATTGATACATACTGACCATAACTAAATGTCATGTTTGTTTTTATTATACCATTTGTTCAAACATTAATAAATACAAATGTATATACTGCAACTTAATTTACGAATGAATCTTGCAAATTGGATTTTTCCAAATATCAATTTTACGAATTCAGTTCGATAGAAGCAGGTGTTCGAAATCGGAGGAGAGGGTGGGTTGTAAATAGCAACCCAAAACTTATATACAGGATCATTGGTGAGACAAAACTTATGTCAGATTTAGTTGAATTACAATATCGTACAGCTTTGAAACCATGTATATTTATTTTCGGTCGCATATATATTTAAAAAAAAATTACTAAATTAAATATTCCCCATTCGGAACTATATGCATGGGCGTAAAACTATCGAGAGATGAGGACACCTTAACTTAATGTGAGACAGTTATCATTTCGGTTGCTTGCAGATTTTCTTCAACTTTAATCTTTACCATCAATAAAATTTCGAAGAAGTTAATAGATATTGTGTGTCAGTCATGTTACTAAATGTAACTGACGGTATGATTATGGTACAATTATATTGAAAATACAAATGTATATGACAAGCCTTCCTGACTTGTTTCGGTGGCTTCTTTTGAATCAGTCGCCAAGCTTATAATACTGTATAAAATGTCTGTCAGATCGTATATATGATCTAAATTTTTTAGGGTTCATCGGATTTTTTTGTTCAGCACTACCCCGACATTCATCTTCATTAATACATGAAATGACATGAGCGTAATCAGAGGATTATCAGTCAAAAGCTTTGAATGGATATCTGATTAAATCCCGATGTAGTGCTACGAAAACGCTGCGTAGTCCAATCTCAATCCAAATTTTCTCTATTAAGTATTTAAACTGATTAGGTTATATATAAAAGATTGAATATGTACAAGTCCTGTCTCATCTCCCGCTTCACGTGTGTAATTTAAAATCCGACCAATTTTCTGGCAGGGAGAAGTATTTCTCTTATATGCGGTGAAAAGTCTGATGGGTATTTAAATTTTATGGAGTAGGAGAACTGTTATGTTGTTTGATATGCAAATATAAAGGGGATTGTGTTAAAGGTTTAGAGGAATAGTATACTTGTCTCCAAAACAGCGAAGGGACACAAGAGTGGGGAAATTATTCCAGTTCAGATTAACGTTTTAAGTACCCCTTGTCCAGAAAATATCGATACAGCTATAATCTAGCACGGTTGGTTATCCATATATATCCTTCTCTAAAATCTATATATCTGTAGTATTATTATAATTTATTTATGACAAGTTTTAAAGACTGAACTCAACCGGTACTTGTTAACTTGTTATTCTGTAATATATTCAAAAACTGGCTTTGACAACAGCGATTTGAGGCTGCAACATGACTTTTTTGAACATAAACAACGTAACATGGTTTAATATATTTGGTTTGTATAGAGAACAGGCTTTTGTGTTCTGTATGAATAAAAAATGCAATATTGGTGTCAAATTTCCAATACCAACAAAAACGTTTTTGAACTTTCCATTTGTTGGATTGGGCGATAACTCAGAATTCAATCAATAGCTCTGAACAATGGTGTTTTTATCATCCACAAAAGTGGTTTTTAAAATCTTTGTTCCAGAACTATTTGGCATAAAATTGAAAGAAGTTTACAGTGTAACTATGAGATATCGTTTTCAATATTGTCGTGTTGTTTCCTGTATGTGAATATGCCTTGTGATGTGTATTACAAACGAAACTGTATGTGTTATGTCTATGTCTCATAAAGGAATACCTATCATAACTTTATAAAATCTGTAATTGCATACATTTTTATCGATCAGTCAGTCTTCAAGAAAATAGAAAAGTTTTTAAACAAGGAAAAATAAAAAATCTCTCTCTCTCTCTCTCTCTCTCTCTCTCTCTCTCTCTCTCTCTCTCTCTCTCTCTCTCTATCTATCTCTCTCTCTCTCTGTGCAGTATTTTGTTTATCGTTGACAGACTTGTTTAGTAGAACTATCACAACATGCAACATAGATGCGCAGATCCGACTTAGATTTCAAATTCCAATAAGTTTTAATCAGTGAATACCATTTCTTCAGTAGATAAGATGGATATCGGAAAATTGAGGATCTTATCGATTGTACACGATAACCACTGTCTCAAGAGTTAAACTTTAAAAGTTAAAGGGGGTTTAACTTATTCTTCAATTTTCTATTTACACAGACAAATCCCGGTGTGTTGGTAGCAACCCGTACATGCCTAGATAAACTTTGTCCACGTGTAAATACTTTCATCGTGTCGTCATTTCCCATTTTTAGATTTTACATGTATATCTACATGTATATAATATCTATATATACAATGTATTTATATATACAACCATGGGAATAACGTGCAGTTAAGTACACAGTCTGGGCATATCTTGAAAGTTCGACGAAATTGATTGACGCAGAACCGAATCACCTGTAAATGATATCATTATAGAATCTGTAAATAACATTAATTAATGGTTCTGTTAATGCACAATAATCATGGGGTGGCGATAGGAGCAATACCAGTATTGTCTGTCGAAGTCTCCAAATGTTCAGAAGTTTATCAATCATCAACCAATATAGATAGAAATCGCGTCACGGATGCGACAAGAAACATTCAGTATATATATACTCGTCACTTTTATGTAGAATGCGTTTTTTTTTTTAACGAATACATAACAAAAATTTGCTGTGACTCATTTTTATAACTGTATAACTGTTTTTATAACCCTCCCCCCCCCTCTCTCTCTCTCTCTCTCTCTCTCTCTCTCCTCTCTCTCTCTCTCTCTCTCTCTCTCTCCTCCTCCTCTCTTGCTACACGTGTAATTAAGGAGAAATTTAGTACACCAAAGGTAATTGTATTCAATTGAATTTAAACGAAATGAAATATGTTTAAATCCCCTTTTCAATAGAAACAAGCAAGCATTAAATGCCAGTGAAAGACTTTGCATTTGGATTTTCTCCCATATTTACTTCAAACTTAGCAACGAGACGTGCGTACTATTTTCAGAGCTCATGTCTTGACTGGTTCTAATTCACTGGTGTTATACGCGGCAGATCGATAACAAAAGTCGATCGCTCTGTAGTCTTTGATAATCCAAAGGAATTACTTTGTCGAATCGCTGGGCGTGCAAGTTTAAACTGCAGGTGAAATTCCACCGGGTGTGTACATTTTATGTACGTGGTTTTGCTGTATTGATTAAATAAATTGGTATTTAAACAATGACTGAAAGGGTCAGGCAGTAAATCTGAAGTTCACCAGGAGAAGTATCAAAACTATACGCAATTGAATTTATTCTGTTCTCTCTCCTTTTCATATGTATTGTATGATTTTCCACTCGTATTCAATATTTTCTAATTCCATTGTATATTTTGTCCCCTCTGTAATGTATGTTTTCTAACATACGCCTGTGAACAGTTTATATATCGGGTAGTTCTTAATCAAGCCATGATTTGTAGATGCTTCAGGTAGTATCAGCCATCGTATCAGCCATCATTAGGCTGTGACATACTTTCTTTGCATAAAGTGTACGAATATAAAGCCCAGAATATATAAACGGTCTTATACATGTAGCTTCTAACCTGTGGCAGGAGGTGGATAGACAAGCCAAGAGTAAAATATAGACCAAGTTCAACAACCAGTAAACAGTTTAAACATCAAAGAAAGTTAGAAATTATTGAGAATCAACATCTTTGCACTATGCACATCTTCAAGTAATTTACTTCAAGTTCAAGTAATTTACTTGAGATATTTCTTTTCTTTGATCATTATATTTTTCAAGTTATCAAAAATGTATATTTCATTTTCGACGGTATTAGAGTTGCATTTAATGCATAATCAACCCTTTATATACATATATAGATACTGGTGAACCTACCCATTTTAAGTTTTATTTTTCACACAGGTCTTCTGAGATACATGCATGTATAATGAAGATTAAGAAATTGAATGCATAATGGCAAACGAGGGAATGACGGACATTGCCCAAGAGAGCGGGATCATACAAATAAACACGTGTTGTTTAAATTATTTATAAATATAATAAAGATAAATCTAAATGTAAAGTGCCTGTGGCTTATACATATATATGGGATAATATTTTTAGGTTTTTTTTTTTTTTTTCAAATAGTAAAAGCATATATAACTGTCAATTTGATATGAAAAAATTTGAACCTCTCACATAGGACCAGGGCGAGAAAATGCTGTACATATCGTCACGATTAGGAATGAAACCAGGAAAGGGGGGGGGGGTGTTTATTTAACATCTTCAAAGACATCATTCTCAATTAAGTATATCATGTAGCTCTCAGCTATGTTAACTAGTGCATGTAGATTTCAACAAGTTGAGTGGATAGTGAAATTTGATGCTCCATCATCTAGCTGCATAGCTTAATTACTCCAGAGACTGAGTAATATTACAAACTGACTATTAAATGCAGATTACACTACACTCCGCCCCCGCTCGACCCCCTCCTTCGTTTTTTTTAGGGGGGGGGGTGTAGAAAAGGCATATTTCAATTGGTCGCAACTTTAGAAAATTTACTGGATCCGTCCCCGATTAAAAAAAAATCCTTTGTAACATACAGCAATGAATACAATTAATATTTAATAACTGTATTATAAACCCTATATTACCCAAATCTATCTGATTTCCACCTCGACGATTTCTCATCGATTTGAAATCTTATATTATTTCTTCTCAACAGATTTCACTCATGATTTTGGCAAATCACGTAACAGTAAGGCATTTATGCCTCTGCATGTTCAACCTGCATAAACATTCTCCGGGTTAGTGATTTTTAAGGCATATAGCCTAAGTTGACTGCGCTGTCTGCGAAGATCCAGCAAAGACATGCCTCTGAAAAACGTCCCGAGATGCTTGACGCCCGACATTTTGCATGCATTGGCTTGCATGGGACATGGAGACGAAATCAGTACGGACTATTTCAAAAACATGCTTTTGTTGTTGTTGTTATTATGTAATGTTTAGTTATCATATCAGCTCGAATTTACTCTGTGCTTAAGGAAATGAAGTACTATAGATAAATGTTATATTATTTACACCCAACAGAAAGAAACCCATCACTTGAAGACAATTTTTCAAAGTGGGTATATAGGCTAATGCCTGCCCGGGGGCGGGGGTGGGGCGGGGCGGGGGGGGGGGGGGGGGGGGCACTTCGTAATTTATGGGTAGGGAATGTGCCGCTGACAATTGCAGACCCCCACCCTTTTCATAGTATTTTTAGATTTGAGAAGTTGTTATCCTTTTCATACTAATTTTCTGTCTAAATGGTGACCTTTTCCCATATGACAAACAAAACCCGCAAAAGCTGGATCAAATTAGAAGGCCATTCATATAATTAATTGAGTAAACATCTAATCTTTCACATATATTTTCATGCTGATTTCTATACTTGTCATATATTCTCTAGTGGAAAAAGGCTACTATTCCAGCGGCACAATGCCCTGATCTATCGGTATAGGTATAAGTAAGTGCCACCCCCCCCCCCCGGGATGCGCTGTCCACTTTGAAAGTAATGTCATTGTGAACTGAAATTTCTGTAACTGTGAGAATTATAATGGCAACATGATGGATTATTAAAAATTTATAAATTAACCCAATATAATTTTCAGTGTTAGCTGATGCGCTCATTCTGCCAGACCTCTCTTGATGCAGAGAATGTGTCGATAGAAATCAGAGCGGATGCGTAAGGAAACCAATCTATACATGATTGAATGGCAACCTGCACTGAGCAAGGGATTTTATAGTTAGACTTAGAGTTACTAGACTTGAGCAGTCCCCGGGGGGGTGGGGGGTTCTTCTCACCCCCCTATACATTGCGTCTACAGACGGTCGCCTGGTATGGGGTTGTTTTTTTGACAAGTCAAATATCAAATGGGTCTATTGACTTTTCACATCAACTGTTATTCAATGTGGTAGTCATATTTAATTTGCAAGTTTTACAGCAATGGATGGAAATTCATATTTCGCTGGAATGTCAACCAGTTCATAGCTAAGATTTGTAAATCATGAACCATATTATGACATTTCCCGAAATATAAACTACAACCCGGGTCAATATCACAAGATATTGCAGCTTACTCTGCATGGGGCGGCAATTAGTAACAATGAAGAGGTCATATATATATATGAATTGGGTCATAATTTCAAAGCGGAAATATAGAAATGGGTATGGTTTCAAAAATAATGAAGTATAGTTATATGGGGGGGGGGGGGGTGGTTTGAAAGATCTCAGAGGGACGTCTGTACCCAAAAGTATTAAGGTTGACACCCCCCCCCCCCCCGGGTGAGCATGTTAGCCTAATTCTTTATTTGACATGCACAACCCGCAAAATTCATTGGGTTCATCATGTGTTGTTGAGTATATATAGGTCTTGATGAAATTACTGTGGTTTTGATTTCCTGAAAATATTGCATTTAACTTTGATTTCTGCATCACGAAAGCTAGAATATTATTTTGACTTCAATGTAAATTGTGTATTGATACGCTTTGTATGAATTGAAACTTTAAAATCCTATATGTAATCTATACGCATATCTTATAAATAAATTTATAGTTATTTACGTTGGATGGATTATACCATGGAGAAAAAGGGAAAAAGAAAAAAAGGGGGGGGAAAAAAAAAAGAAAAAAAAGAAGAAATCCTTTCAAACATGCAACTCGACATCCGCAATGATGCAGTGTCCCGTTTTCTTTAATCTTTTCTGTTGTTTTTCATAATAAGAAGTTTTTGTATGTTGTTTCTTTGCTTGCTTTTTTTGGGGCGGGGGGAGGGTGTTTACGCTCATCGTATTAACAAAAACGATAACTCTGTCGTTTTATTGCCCAAGTATTTAGTCACTTATCCGTCTTTATGTAATAGCGCATCAGAAATGTACCCTGCAGGTCCATGGAGTGTGGGCGGGGACATTAACACTGTATTAGCAGAAGTAAAGACGTCTATCAATCTTTACCATATTACATTATGTAGTGAGCGGATCCCATACGTCTAAATTTTAATTAGATACTCTGGTAAACGATTAATGTTTAAATGCTTTACTAGTAATCAAGTTATTTCTAGTGGTCAGACAAACAATTTGAAAGTCATTTGTTGACGTTCACAGTAAGATACAGACGCTGCACAAATCTTCGCTATGCAAACAAGGCTCGAATCGCTTGTTTATGTTTACAAAAAGTATTGACTCGTAGAAAATAGTCAAGTTTAAAAACAATATGAGATGTGGAGAAATACTAGAAATGTTTAATCTGTGTTTCAGCAAATGAAGAAATCTGCCTTTAAATGGAACGTTTAGTAGCACATATTCATAATATGTAAGCAAAATATGGCTCATGTCCTTGGGAAGTCACAGAGATGACGTTTAACAATTTCCTGACATGAGAAATACTTAGTCCAAGCACTGTAAACATGTAGATTGGGCAATCTATAAACTTTCAACATTTTAGTTCAAACATCATAGTCCTGCTATTGATAATAATGGGTTTTTTTAAAAAACATGACAATGAATTACTATAAGCAGATATATATAGGACACTGTCCAATTTTTTAGCTAGTATTTGTATGTCTACAGCGATGCTTTGTAAATTTTGTCGATCGTCTTCTGTAAATTTTTTCACTTTTCGACTTCTTGTTCCAGACCACTGGGGTATAACTTAAGGCTTAATGGTACATAAACTACATATTATCCTTGGGGTGAAGGCCGGGGTGAACGGGCATCCAGGTTAATGGTACATATTCATCCACTTTGGTGGTGAAAAGGCACGGGTACCGGGATTCCAGGTTTGTTCACTGGGTGAAGTCTCGGGGTGACGGGGGATCCAGTTGTTTGTTTAACGTGTGAAGGCCGGGGTGACGGGAATCCAGGTTTTGTTCAGGTGAAAGGCCGGGGGTGAACGGGGATCCAGGTTTTGTTCAGCGTGAAGCCGGGGGTGACGGGGATCCAGGATTGTTCAGCGTGAAGGCCGGGGGTGACGGGATCCGAAACCAAGGTTTAGTTCAGGTGAAGGGATCGTGGGTGATGGGGATTCCAGGAGTTGCTTCAAAAAAAAGTGAAGGCCGGGGGTGCGGGATCCAGGTTTGGTTCAGGTGGAAGTCACGGGGGTAGACGGGGATCAGGCAAAGTTGTATCAGCAAGTGAAGCCGGAGGGTGACTGGGATCCAGGTCTTGTTTCAGGTGAAGGCCGGGAGCGGGTGACGGGTGATCCAGGATTGTTCAGGTGAAGGCCGGGGGTGACGGGATCCGAGGTTTGTTCGAGGTGAACAGGCCGGGGGTGGACGGTGGATCCAGGTTTGTTCAGGTGAAGGCTGGGGGTGACGGGATCCAGGTGTGTGTTCAGTGTTCGAAGGCCGGGGGAATGACGGAACAGGTTTTGTTCAGGTGAAGGCCGGGGTGACGGGGATCCAGGTTTGTTCAGGTGAAGGCCGGGGGTGACCGGGATCCAGGTTTGGTTCAGTGAAGCCGGGGGTGTACGGGAGTCCAGGTTTGTCGAGTGGAAGCCGGGGTGACGGAATCAAACAGGTTTGTTCAGAGTGAAGGGTCATGCCCCCTCTAAAGGGCAGATAATCACCGACATGCAAAAACTGGGTGAGGTTATTTAAATCTTCAAGAACCAAATGGCTAAAGAAGTTGAAATTTACCTGAAAGTTTTCTGACAAAGTGAAATTCAAGGTTTTAAAACCATGATCCCCAGGGATAGGGTGGAAAACTTTCAAAATATTCTTGAGAACCACAGGGTCAGAAGCTGTTCAAAACACCGTTAACAAGATATTATGTAGTGTGTATGATATATTATGTTGTATGCTCAAGATATTATGTGTGCACAAGAATGTTATGCTGTTCACTTGTTGATGTGCGCACAAGATTGTTATGCTGTCACTTCGTTATGTGCGCACAAGATGTTATGTTGGCACTTGTGTGCACGAGATATTATGTCATATGCGCAAGAGGTATAATAAGTTGCACACACGAGATAAGTCATGTGCGTGAGATATTCTGTTGAGCGAATGAGATATGTTGTGCGCACGAGATAATATATGCTGTGTGTTATTTCAGTTAAGCTTATAAATTCATCTGTTACTAGGTTTGCGACTGAAGATGTGCAGTACATTATTGATTGATTTCTCTTGCAGGATTTGATATCCCTACTCTTCTAGATGGAATCCTACAGTTACTTCCCCTGGACAACTATGTTGAATTTCCAGTAAGTTGATATAATTCATAACTATCTGCATTTAAATGAAACATTGACTATTCTGCTACATTCAGATGCTGATAAATGATTCTTCCTCTTCCTTTTTTTTTTTTTTTTGCATTTATATATTTTTTTTACGTTTGCATTTACACTGTTTTTAAATCTGCTGCTGTGAGAGTGGGGAGTATGAGCGGAAATTCTCAGCCAGGTTTATATTGCAAGAACTGTAGATTATCATTTACAGG
>CAJDSM010045869.1:381-10810 GCA_903981925.1 Ostrea lurida
TTAAAGCGGGAATGGCGTTTGTCAAGGCGTAAAATCGGGAGAATCCCGCCTAAATCGGGAAAGTTGGCATGTATGCAGTGGTAAAGCATTATACACCCGCTTTTCATGCGGGCGTAAAAAAATCAGATCAGTAGTTTCAGAGGAGTTGTGCTGAAAAACTTTGTGATGGACAGACGGACCCACATGTACAGACCCAAGGACAGGCCAAAAACAATATGTCTCCCCACTAAAGTGGAGGGAGTAGGCCCATGAAGGGTGAAAATCGGCCCTGTGAAATAGTTAAAATTAAAGTGAAATTTCAATAAATTATTTTCTGCAAAATTGATAGTCTAAGTATGATAGTTTATCAAGGTGGTAAATTTTTTTGACTTTTGCATTGGTGTATCTAAAGATCTAATGCCTCAAACATCAGAAAATATCATAAAAATACAAGAATTTGCTTAAATTGCCAAATCTTTAATGATGAAATACGAAAATCGACTATAGGAGCACAGGCTTGGACCAATTATTATTTTTTGCAGTTTAAAATATTATTGACCAAGAAGATCTCGAATTTTTAAACATCTTCTTGGTCCAACGCCTGTGCTCCTATATCGAATTTTTGTTTTTATATCACCAAAAAATGTCGGTAATTTTAAGCAAAATTTCTTGCATTTTATGATATTTGAATTGGGGCAAATTAGATTTTAGAACACCAATGTAAAACTCCAAAATTTACCACCCTGATAAACCTATCACACATAGACTATCATTATTGCAGAAAATAATTTGTTGAAATTTCACTTCAATTTTGACCATTTTACAGGGCCAATTTTCACCCTTCATGGGCCTACTCCTTTAAATCTACACTATATATAGATTAGGGATGTCAATGAATATTCGACAATTCAAATAGTCTTCGATAACATCAACGTTCGACTAAATTTTTTTTAGTTGAATAGTCAGTAATTTTTTTTAGCATACTCATAGTTTTACTATATTAGTGTCCTGTCATATCTGAAATTGCCAGAGAAAAAGTACTTTCCGATAATTCAGTTCCATCAAAGCAATTTCGTTTCGTCTAGGGGTTTACTTGTGTCACAACTACATAATAGACCTGCAGACACAGTGAAAATTAAAAATAAAATAAAAATAAAAACTCTGTTTAAAGGGTACAGATGTATGATCTTACCTGCCACCCCCAAGAAACAGTAATCCAACAGCCATACTTATTGCCATGTGTGAACCATAGGTCACAAAGATATTGTGTGGGGGCCCAATCCGTGCACGCAGCATTCGGCAAAGTCTTAGAACCTCAAGATTTCCAGAACCTGCCATCACCTGTTTATCAATCATTATCAAGTTCATGATATAAAATAATTAAGCTAGTTTAAAACTTAATCAGTCTCACATACATTCCATCATAATCTGTTTTGATCTGAGATATACATACCATAGCCAGAGAAAGTAGGATAGTCACCATACAGTTCTCCAAGACACCTCTTCCTGTCTGTTCTACATGGGACTGGCTGGACATGATTGTCAAAGCTAATTTGATGCTCTTCATCTGTCAGCATAGACATCAAACTTAATAAGAACTTTCATACATATGTAGGTCAAAATAGAAGAATTCTGATCCCAATTCAAAACATTACAAGGGTTTTCTAACAAGAGGCCCATGGGCCGAATGAGTGACCTTGTCCCTGCAATTGTAAAATCAATCTTTATTCCCATGAAAATTTTTGACCCCATATTATGACCCCAAAGGATCACGACACAACTGACAAGAGGCCCATGGGCAATGTCTCGCCTGGAGGCTTAGGTCCATGTTTTTCTACTGTCCAATGACCCTCGTTTTTTATCCCATATTGTTGGCTCAACCTTGCCCAAAGGGATCACAACTGAAAATGAATTCAGATAACACAGGTATGCCTCTACACCAACACCACCTTGCTGTTCTGGTTAAGCCAAAGGTCACAAGGTCATACATCATGACAGAATATGATTATAATCTGCAAATTATAAAGTCTCCCGAACAAAGCACTGGCTGTGCAAAGTGGGGTTTTTCTGAAATACTACTGTGCACTAGGGATGTCAACGAGTACTCGACTATCGCTCGGTCGTACCGATCATCGACTAAAATTTTCATAATCCAGTACTTGTTAAAAATAGCCTTCTATCAGTATATTTTAAAGATTTTTCACAATTCAGTGCTTTTATAAGTAAAATCATGTAAAGGTAAACTTAAACCAATTTTAATTCGTTCATGTTCAAATGAATCATTTGAGTTTGGATGTTGGTCAGTAAACATGCCTCTGTAATCCACTGTATGGCACACTTTAATTAAAAGATCTACCTCATAATGGAAAACCGATAAAATATACATTATATATGAATTATGAAATTGAACTATCATTCTGTGAAGGGACTTCATGAACAAACACCAGTATTTGTCAGAATCACCATTAAATTCTCTCAAAAACGAACAGATGCTGAAACAAAAATTAGCTGGATAATTACTGACAAAACTCAGAAATAGGCTGTCAACCAATTAGTTATTTAATAAATCGTAATAATGAAACCGTACATTGTACATCCGAAATATTACTGGTGTTTGATTGAAATTACAGGGAAAATGAATGATGCTGAGAAAGACTTTCCTGCTATGGTGAGTAAACATTTTTATAATCCACTATTCATGCGATTGATTAAACAGTTTCCAAGTTTGTAATCTGTAATATTCCGGAAATTTACCGTTCGTCCCGGCTGCACGTATCCGGTTTTGGTCGTCCCGGTACAACAAATTTGGTTAATATATTTTCTTATCGAAATTTATTTGCGCAATGGTTGTCATATTTTCGTACTCTAAGTTGATTAACACCCATAAAACACGAAACGTCCCTTTATCTCCATGTTATTAGCTTTAAAACACCGAAATCACTGGACCGGGTTTGCTACCCATTTTAGCAACAGGGAAAAAAGACAAACGGTAATATTTACTGAAATACATAATGTTTGGCGATAAAAAATTTCAGCGAAGATGTATCTTATTGTGATAAATTATATCTGTAAGTTTTGTAAGAATGAATCATATATTTTATTAGAATATTTTTTTTTTTTTAAAAAAAAAAAAAAAAAAAAAAAAAAAAAACCCGTTTTGAGTTTCGAAAATCCCGGCCCGGCCCGGGTTTTGCTACCCATTTTAGCACACCGTTTCTCTTCCATTTTATTCCGAGCCATCACGCTTCTTTTGCAACATTTTCATCAGCGTATCTAGCTCTATATCCATCATCATCGCTTTGTATATGCCAGCAACACGCTGTGGACAGCCGGGACCCATTACCGCAGGTGTGGCCGTCGGGTGTCGCAGTCAATGCGCCCCGAGTGATTTTTGCCTATATGCCAGACCACGTGGACGAGATCGATCACCAGCATGCGGACCCGGAGATTGACCACCAGCTTGCAGAAGCAGCCATTCAGAAACAGTGTGCTGTTCAGGCTCCAGGACTGAGGAAGACGCAGTTTAGTCCTGTATGACTTTGCCAGTCGAAATTTGAGTATAAAGGACTTGCTTCCGGTGTAACGACAGGAAACTCGGGACAAGTATTCATGAAACTAGGGAGCATGGTGATGTATAAGGGCACCTGTATGTTATTCCTTTTCTTTCATACTCAGTTATATAATTCCATTTAATTACAACTTTACATGTGTTGTACCGCCGGTAATGTTCACTTCTAATTTCCTACTACACCTATGCTTAAACTTGCCTCAGTAGGTGCAATTATATCCCGAATTGCCTCTCACTTTCTTAGGAACTAAGCAAGTCACTTTTATTTCGTTACTTGGATTTCCCAGCTGCAGATCACTATCTTTCCCTTTATCAATTCTGCCGTTGCTATCGACGACAGAGCACCCTGCCATGGATTCAACGTATCATGCGTATACTTAAACGATCGTAGGTTAAAATCTCCACGCTCAGGATATCCCACCCCATACTGATCACCGTGTTCCGCAGTCCACCACCGGATGTCCTTTCAGAGGCATGAGCCCATGTGCACACTCTTTTCCTCATCCGCTACATGGTTTACTCCTTCACATGTCTAAGACCCAAGCCACTTCCAGTCAACTCCATATCACCCTCCTAGTCCTAGATAGCGAACCTGCTAATCTCTTCTCCCAGAAAGCCGCCGGCTTACAAGCCGTTTGATATAACCGCCCCTCAAGAATGGCCTAGCTTACCTCCCATCACAAGGATCTCTTAGCATGACTCCCATTCCTCCTTATTAGCATTAACGGGCCCGACGCCAACCTTAATACTACTGCACCGACCGCATTATTAACAGATGTCATACGGCGTCGCCTCAGTTCAATGCCGTTCGATCCACGTAAAGTTCTCGTTACAATGTTTTTATGGAAGCTCAACTAGCTCTGTCTCGCTTACTTCTAGGCCTCGCAGCTCGCCCATCAGTTTTTACGCCTCTCAGCTCCCACCGCTTATGTATTACCACACAACACTTCAACAATATCCAAGTCTCCCCCGACGAACCATCCTCTGACAGACTGGGCCGCACATCCTTGCCTAGTGTTGCTTCTCGGCATAGCGCTTCTAACGGACACATAATACCCCCAATTACTTTAACCTCAATTTTCACCACCCCTTCCGACTGTCTACTACCAACTCGAAGGGACCTTTATGTCGGGAAGGCGAACTGACATTCTCGTCGTGTCCCTCGTTTCGCCCAGTCATATGTCAACGCACCGAATTACACACTTTCAGGCAGCAGCCATCGTCTAGCCTCTGATCTCCTCTAGCTTTCGTATGATCTCGTACGTACCTTCAGATACTCTAACACTACACCACGTTCATCCACTCCGGCCTTCATTTATAACCGCTCGATGCACCTTATAAATCTTAACAGCGTCTCTCATCCTATACGTTCCTGACTCTAAGACGGTCACTAAGTTGATATATATAAGTTTCTCCGCCCAATGCTTACTATTGCCTCATTCGTCTAGTCCAGTTCCTTACCTCTCGCCGCGAGCCTCATACTAACAGCGTTCTTTTCGCGTCTGCTCAAACACCTCTCGCATAATGTAGGTACATGTGTCGTCAGTCTTTTACGTCGACAAGACTCATTCGCACCTGTGCCTTGCTACGTCCCTCCACCCAGGCCCATATCCACTGCCTACGCCTCGAAACTGCCCGAAACCGTTCCCCGATCGCTTCACGCTCCTTGCTCACCGTGTTGATCAGCCGTCTCATCCGCCACAATTGAGTTCGGTCAGTAAGTCTTCCCTACGGTTCACTGTGGACATATCCCTGCTCTCATTCCCTCGCGTCGGTAGATTTCCTTCCATCTGTTAGTTTAGTCAACCTCAGACCCCAGCACGCTTCAAAGGTGGCCCTTCTCAAAATATTCAATTCGGAATCCGGCTTTTGCCGCACTCTTCCTTCTGTGCATTATTCCGTCCATCCCAGGCTTTCTTCCTTGCACACGGAACCATAGTGTGCATCTTCACTGCCCGCGCCACTCGCGATCCGTCCTCTCCCGAGCCACCGCACGTTCTAGTACCTTACGAGCGACTTTTCTTGCCGTGTCACAATCTCAGAGGAAACACCCGGGAGGGCAATACGGTACCCTATTGCTCGTGAGACGATGTCTCGAAGACACTTGCCGTCGACGCAAGTCGGGCGACTAGAGCGCGTTCCACCCCTGCTACTCATTCGCACTGCGGGACCTATCCGGATGAGACCGCATCGTGAGCATATCTTCGCTGATCTATGGTGTCACCCTCTTGTGCTGTACCTCATCAAAATTGTAACTTTAATACCTAGCTACTCATAATGCCCAGCACGGCGAGCACTCCCCCCGCTCAGATCACTATGCTCTTACAATACTCCCTTCAATCACGCTCCATCTAGGTACTAACTACATACCGCAGTTTGACCTATTCCCATGAATCGGACCCCGCCACTGACATCTGCGCCACCTAACCTTGGTATCATTACTCCTCTTACCGACCGCTATATATGTAGCGCTACAGCAAGCGCCTCATTGGCACTGCTAAGTCCAGCTTAATTATAGTCTCGTCACCTAGTCTGCCTTACTTATTTTCCTACCGCAATGTAGTTAACATCTCTCAACCCATTTTAAATAACGTTCACTAAGCCTCACTCACTAACGTCTCTCCTTACATAAGACCTCTGCGCTCTAGTTGCCTCTTCACCGCACCTCCTAATATCCGATTCATACAATTCATTCAAGGATGTACGAATGCAACCCGACTCGATACCACACCTCTGCTCTCGCGGTGCACGAATATAGCTGTGCTCCTTCGCTTGCAACTGCCTAAAAGCGGGTCACAGCTGCTGCTATGCAGTCCCGCACGATACCTCCGTCTCTCGGGTACGCCCTCTGCCAAGAGACGCTGTCATAGAAGTCCAACAGTCGTAATCAACAACCAGTCCCGTGCTCGTGTCTGATACATTGCGTGCCTCGAGTTGGTACCTAAAGTGTACTCCAAGACAGCGTTACGTTTATGATGACTAGAGATATCTACTCCGCAGTTATTACGCCTATGAGACCTGCCAGTGCTATCTGACTAGAGCTCTGTGCTAGCGCCTGACTAGACACAGCACTCGCGCGATGTGTATTGAAACGTGATTGTTTGACTTGCTTCCACAGTGCTACAACGTCAAGCAGTACGAAATTATCCCCGCCCCCGAAATATAACGTTGCTTTTGGATTCTAACCAAACTCTACGGATTCTGGCGATTTCTTACGGCGGGCATTCTCATCCTATTCCATTCGCTTCCTGCCTATGAAATCCTGTGCTCATTCGCATCCCCCTGACTATATTCGGTCAAGGCTGGTCACCGGCGAAGAATACTACATGATTAACGCTCTTCGTAACAGGTGCTGTACCCGCTTCATACCTCACTTGCCCATGAACATCTCCACTAAGGGTCCGTCCATCCCATACCTCACTTAACCGTGACCGCTAAGTACCACATCTGCGTTCCTCCGTGAAATGCCACTCAAATGCGAATATGTTTCAATACACTTGATCCTTTTTGCCCTGGGCGAAGCCTCCTCTCCTTCATATTCTGCAGATGTAGGTACACTAGGGGGTAGACCATTGCCTCACAACACTTAGCAGCCCAACATGCCTGATCCGCACCGGACCAGGCACATATACGCTTGTCTCTATCTCGGCCACACATAACTAGATAACCGCCTTGATGCGAGAGATCAATGGCATTCATAAGCTAAGGTCATCGGCGGGCAGAATACAGTGGAGCAGCAACGAACCCCATAAACCATAACGTGCGCAAACACTTTGGAAGCACAGAACACCTCTCCCGCAGTGAACCATACACGCCGGGCGAGCCAGCGATCACAACCAAAGCAGCTGCTTGGGGAAGAACTACCTCATAGCGAACCATACTTCATCAGCTTTGACGCTATAGTTATAGATACGCTCTGTTCATATCGGAAAAAATTGCCCGAAGAAAAAAGTACTGTGCGCGAGTGAGCTCATATCAGTGTATCCATCAGAGCGCAGACGAGAGTTTGATCTCATAGCCATCAGATGTTACTGTAGTGGTTATACATTACCGTATACATAACATACAGTCTCACTTCTCCACTCACGACACAGTCCTGAATCATATATATAAATATCGAATAAATAAAAATAAGAAATGAATCTCTCTCCTGCTGTAATATGAGTCAAGCGAACTCGTTCACGAGTGATCTTACCTGCCTACTCTCTCCTCTGTAAGAAACAGTAATCCAACAGCCAACTATTGCATAGCCGATGTTGAATCCGCATGGTCAACAAGTATAGGTCCTCTCTGTGGTGGGCCCAATCCGTGGCACGCCTCAGCATTCGCCGGAAAGTCTTAGAACCGTCAAGATTTCCAGAACCTGCCATCACCTGTTATCAACTTACATTCAATCAAGTTCATGATATAAATCAGACTAATTAAGCTAGTATTTAAAAAACTTAATCAGTCTCACATACATCCATCATAATCTGTTTATCTGAGATATTACATACATAGCCAGAGAAAGTAGGATGATCACATACAGTTCTCCAAGACACCTCTTCCTGTCTGTTCTACATGGGACTGGCCTGGACTGATTGTCAAAGCTAATTTGATGCTCTTCATCTTCAGCATTAGACATCATAACTTAATTAAGAACTTTCATACATATGTAGGTCAAAATAGAAGAATCTGATCCCAATTCAAAACATTAAAGGGTTTTCTAACAAGAGGCCCATGGGCCGAATGAGTGACCTTGTCCCTGCAATTGTAAAATCAATCTTTATTCCCATGAAAATTTTTGACCCCATATTATGACCCCAAAGGATCACGACACAACTGACAAGAGGCCCATGGGCAATGTCTCGCCTGGAGGCTTAGGTCCATGTTTTTCTACTGCCAATGACCCTCGTTTTTTATCCCATATTGTTGGCTCAACCTTGCCCAAAGGGATCACAACTGAAAATGAATTCAGATAACACAGGTATGCCTCTACACCAACACCACCTGCGTTCTGTTAAGCCAAAGTCACAAGGTCATACATCATGAAAGAAATGATTATAATCTGCAAATTATAAAGTCTCCCGAACAAAGCACTGGCTGTGCAAAGTGGGGTTTTTCTGAAATACTACTGTGCACTAGGGATGTCAACGAGTACTCGACTATCGCTCGTCGTACCGATCATCGACTAAAATTTTCATAAATCCAGTACTTTGTTAAAAATAGCCTTCTATCAGTATATTTTAAAGATTTTTCACAATTCAGTGCTTTTATTTAAGTAAAATCATGTAAAGGTAAACTTAAACCAATTTTAATTCGTTCATGTTCAAATGAATCATTTGAGTTTGGATGTTGGTCAGTAAACATGCCTCTGTAATCCACTGTATGGCACACTTTTAATTAAAAGATCTACCTCATAAATGGAAAACCGATAAAATATACATTATATATGAATTATGAAATTGAACTATCATTCTGTGAAGGGACTTCATGAACAAACACCAGTATTTGTCAGAATCACCATTAAATTCTCTCAAAAACGAACAGATGCTGAAACAAAAATTAGCTGGATAATACTGACAAAACTCAGAAATAGGCTGTCAACCAATTAGTTATTTAATAAATCGTAATAATGAAACCGTACATTGTACATCCGAAATATTACTGGTGTTTGATTGAATTACAGGGAAAATGAATGATGCTGAGAAAGACTTTCCTGCTATGTTGGTGAGTAAACATTTTTATAAATCCACTATTCATGCGATTTGATTAAACAGTTTCAAGTTTTGTACATCTGTAATATTCCGGAAATTTACCGTTCGTCCCCGGCTGCACGATCCGGTTTTGGTCTGTCCCGGGTACAACAAATTTGTGTAATATATTTTCTTATCGAAATTTATTTGCGCAATGGTTGTCATATTTTCGTACTCTAAGTGATTAACACCCATAAAACACGAAACGTCCCTTTATCTCCATGTTATTAGCTTTAAAACACCGAAATCACTGGACCGGGTTTGCTACCCATTTTTAGCAACAGGGAAAAGACAAACGGTAATATTTACTGAAATACATAATGTTTGGCGATAAAAAATTTCACGAAGATGTATCTTATTGTGATAAATTATATCTGTAAGTTTTGTAAGAATGAATCATATTTTATTAGAATATTTTTGAAAAAAACCCGGTTTTGAGTTTCGAAAATCCCGGCCCGGCCCGGGTTTTGCTACCCATTTTAGCACACCGTTTCTCTTCCATTTTATTCCGAGCCATCACGCTTCTTTTGCACATTTTCATCAGCGTATCAGCTCTATATCCATCATCATCGCTTTGTATATGCCAGCAACACGCTGTGGACAGCCGGGACCCATTACCGCGGGTGTGGCCGTCGGGTGTCGGCAGTCAATGCGCCCCGAGTGATTTTTGCTATATGCCAGACCACGTGGACGAGATCGATCACCAGCATGCGGACCCGGAGATTGACCACCAGCTTGCAGAAGCAGCCATTCAGAAACACGTGTGCTGTTCAGGCTCCAGGACTGAGGAAGACGCAGTTTAGTCCTGTATGACTTTGCCAGTCGAAATTTGAGTATAAAGGACTTGCTTCCGGTGTAACGACAGGAAACTCGGGACAAGTATTCATGAAACTAGGGAGCATGGTGGATGTATAAGGGCACCTGTATGTTATTCCTTTTCTTTCATACTCAGTTATTATAATTCCATTTAATTACAACTTTACATGTGTTGTACCGCCGGTAATGTTCACTTCTAATTTCCTACTACACCTATGCTTAAACTTGCCTTCAGTAGGTGCAATTATATCCCGAATTGCCTCTCACTTTCTAGGAACTAAGCAAGTCCTTTTATTTCGTTACTTGGATTTCCCAGCGTGGATTTAAGTAC
>CAJDSM010045870.1:0-21318 GCA_903981925.1 Ostrea lurida
CAGGAGAGGGGCAAACACGGAGCCCTGGTTATACCAAAGGCTGAATCCGGTAAAATTGAGGAGTAAACATTCCCTCCCAAACGGCCACACCTGCCATGAGCCCTTGATCCTCATCGTAGTATTCCAAAGTCAAAATCAATGTGAAAAGAATTGGTATGAACATGTCAGACAGAAGTTGACTGAATAGTAGGTTGCATTGGTAAATTAGACAGTAAAATAACGATCATAGAAATGATTATTACCTAATTGAAGGGTTTTTGTTGTTTTTTTTAGAATATTAAATATTTTAGCTATTTTTGGTTTTGTCTATTTGGACCGCCGGTCAACAGTTTTGAAATTTTTGAACCGGCGATCTATTGATCGGCAATATTGAGGGAATCTGAATGCAATTCGCTAACTATGACGCATGTTAATGCAAATAGACTTCAAATGCGTCAAATGACGTATAGGTAGCGAGAGTGTAATGGAAATATTTAGACAATGATTTAAGAAATGCAATTTAGCATGCATAGTACTTTTCCCACGTTAAAAAATTAAGCAAAAATAAACAATAGTAACATGGTAATTAGGGTAATAAAAACAGTTATAATGTCTGATCAGCTCGAATAGACCGGAATGGTTATCACCCCGGTATGGAACAGTCAAATGCACTTTCTAATACCTTAAATGCTCGGCTGGGCGCTTCGGGAATCGCAATGAGAACGTGCATTGGAGCGTTCTGTCCCGTACGTCTTCCGGGGGAAAATGTTTCCGGTCATTGACTGAATCAGAACTCTAGAACATTTGATTGGTTGTCAACACTAAATGTATTAATATACTACATTCGTATCTTTTATGTCAATTTAATAATATAGTATACTTATTATACAGTTATTTAAGTGTCTGAATCAGTCAATAGACCGAACATTTTCCCCGAGGTACTGGAACAGCTTCAATGCACGTTCTATTGCCCGAGGCGCCAGCCGAGGGTCTTAGAACGTGGCATTGAGCTGTTCCCAATCCGAGGGATAAGTATTCGCGGTCTATTGACTGATCAACATTAAAACTGTTTTATTCCTAATTACATGTATTATGTTTGTATTGCCTAATTTTTAAGTGGAAAGATATGAATGTAAATGCATCTTCTTTATAAATCCATTACATTGACTACTACTATGACGTCATTTGAATCAATTGCAATACGTGAGTTACGAACGTCATAGGTTAGCAATGCATCAAGATCCCTCAGATATTGCCGGTCATAAGATCGCCGGTCCAAAATTCAAAAACTATTGACCCGGCGGCTCCTCGTCAATTATCATAAAATTTAGACACAACCAAAAATAGCCTTAAAATATTTAATATTAATATATTAAAACAACAAAAAACCCTCAATTAGGGAATAATACATATTAATAATTTGTATTTAAATTATATTCAAGGTGAGAACCTCGTAGTTGTTAGAACCTGTGTTCAACTTTTGTATATGTTCGTATATATAATACAAATAAAATATGTTCCAAATCAAGATATTCAATATATCACTCTCAGGACAAGCCTAACCGTAGTTTTGTATANTATATCACGCTCAGGACAAGCCTAACCGTAGTTTTGTATAATTATCTGTAGAAATACAATTGTACTTCGGTATCTCGATCAACTACATTTAATTATGTATTTTTACCTCAACATATCGAACCTTCGAAAATATCGACATATTTTCTCGCCGCTATCGAGTTCCGCTGACAACAAAACAAAAGGAGAGACTATACCGGCTCACGTCTTCAATAATTCTGTAGATTTAATTTATTATCTATTCATACAATAGTATGGTAGCCCATTCATATGAAATCGGAAATACTTATTAGATTTAATAGATTATGATTTAAATTCGTGATCTTGTATTAAAGTTGACATAAGTCAAGGTGGACAATGACGTCCTATACATGGTTTGTAGCCCTTGTACAATTAGCAATACACAATACAGTTTTACAATGTAGGTCTGTTGTATCTTAGATCATATTTTTTCAACACTACTTGAATTTCTGTTTTAGTACATGACTTGGTAAGCATATACTTCCCTTTTAGATAATGTTACCATCCTATAAAATGCTGTTATCACTTCTACATTAAGTGTACGCATGCGTAACCTCTCTTTAGTAGTTATGTTGGTTTCCGTGCACTTTTAAAAAGACAAAGCGGAAACGAGATGCACTTGTACGGTTTTCCTTAATATGCAAACCCGTACCAAGCACTGTTTTGTAGATGCAAGCAATTATGTTATTGCTGATTATTTTCTTTTCAGGAACATACATAGATCTAGAAACTGAAAGGCAACAAATCCGTTCACTGAAACCCCAAAATTTTCTACAAACGGTTAGAATTTTATGGATCTAAATGCATCTACCTTAAAACAAGTAATACCTGTAGCGTGATAATAATTTAATGTTTCTCATTTGTGTGCTTGAAGATAAAAATACCCGGATGACCATATCGTTAATCAAATATGTACCATACTGTTATAATTCTTGATAGCGTGTTGTTTTGCGTCCAATTTGATATATTTTTCATTAATACAGACGCGTTACCAGCTGACGATGACGTATTCACAAATTTTGACCTATTCACAGCACTCGTATTGCGCCAACGCCCCCCCCCCCCCCCCCCCCTCCCACTCAAACCCCATCCCCCCCCCCCCCCCCCCCCCCCCCATCCTGTACATATAACAGCCATGTCCCCTAACTCCTGTCATCATTGCAATTTCTTAAACGAATTTATCTACACATATTATCCGAGTATCACAAAAAATCAAAGACAAATTAAGACACATAGAACATGCATACATGTATATATACATGACAACTAAATTAACAAAAGAAAACAAAATAAAATATTCATGCAAGAATACATAGATATAAGATAAGAAGACACAAAATTCAGAGGAAGAATACACGCAAATAACTAAAAGTGGACTGTTAATGCCGAGACATAGCGAAGGAACAGTCATGATCAGCAGGTTGTAAGCGGCCACGGGGTCGGCGAAGGAATAGTCACGATCCATTCAGCCAACCTCGGATGATTCCGGAACCTACATCATGTTCGATGCAATCGGTCTCGGAGTGAGTAACAATTAACAGGTTGTAAGCGGCCCCGGGATTAGCGAAGGAACACTCACGATCAACACGTTGTAAGCGGCCCTGGAGTTGAGACCCGCGAATCCCCGTTTGCTTCACAAAAATAGCTTCAGTTTCCAGCTTGGGTGCTCAAAGGTCATAAAGGCTTTCAGTTCGAAGGGTGAAAATATGGAACCCGGATTTATCTACCGGGAAAAATATGGGAACCCAGATTTATCTCCCTATAACTAGACAGGAATGCTGGCTTATTTTTTTTATTATAACAAATTCTAAATTCACAATACAACAATGAATTAGGTCTGCTTCAAATTAATTGAGAGTACAATTATACAGAGTTTTCGTTTTTCAGAATGGCGATTAATTTAGTGCACATGTTACTTTAACGGTGGTATTAGTTGGAAGCCACCATGCATTAAATCAGGGGCTATATATAGATTTAGCCTATACAAAGTCGAGAAAGTGTTTTCGAACAAGCATGTCGATCGTTATTGTGTATCAACGGATGGTTTAAATCGTATTCCATAATAAACTATTGGAATAAATATGTAGAGTAAATGGTAAATGTATATACATGTAACATGCACTGTTCACATCGTCAGAATTGTCATCGAGGTGAACAATCTTAATCTCATCCGCAAACTTCCTTACAAATATTTATCAAGCCTTGAGGGTAAATAATGTTTATCTCTCGGCGTCGCTGTTTTCCACTTAGTGAGCTCTTCAGTATTAGTTTGTCAAAATAAATGTTGGTTATACAATCGAGTTACAGAGTACATTAATGACCTTTATTACGAGACGTAGACAACCTCCCCACGTGTCAACNGAGTACATTAATGACCTTTATTGCGAGACGTAGACAACCTCCCCACGTGTCAACCAAAACATTAACTAGCGGGAAGTTTTGCCTGCCAGAAGACACTATACTTAGATTATGTTTACTTCTCGAAATACTTAGTTGTCAACATATTTACATGTAGTTGTCAACATATTTACGTTTAGTTGTCAATATAATTATACAAAGTTGTCAATATTTTTACATTTAGTTGTCAATATATTTTGTTGTCAATTTATTTATATGTAGTTGTCAATATGTTTATATGTTGTTGTCAATATATTTATAAGTGGTTGTCAATATTATACAATTGTTGACTTCTGATGAGGTTGACCTCTTGATTTATCAACCCGGGGAATGTGATATTCACCGAGGCCACGTATTTGCCCAACGGGTGTTTTTTATTCTATTTTGGACGTACATGTACGAGATTGATTATATAATGTTCGTTATCTTTGCCTTTATATAGCTAACGAAATGATTTGTTATCTACAATTACTACATAATAACTTTAGGATGCTCTCTGTGTTAAGACGATTGGTAACTACTAAATGTTATTACAGCTCCAGGCAGGTAATATCGGCTGATAAAAGTTGTCTGTGTTTCATATTTCCCGAGCCGAAAGCGATGTAAAAAAAAAAATACGTTTTACAAGATTTTATGTAATTCAGATGAAAACAGGTGTTGGGGTGTAGCGTACGACGACCTCTGGTGAGAGATTGACCTGTTAGTTATACATATTTCGTGACAACCTTTATATTGGTGACATACCTTTTTATTGTATTTTTGTGACACCCTATATTGGTAACATTCCTGTTTGTTGTACTTTCGTGACACCCTGTATATTGGTGACATACCTTTTTGTTGTACTTTTGTGACGCCCTGAATATTGGTGACAAATTATACCTTTTTGTTGTACTTTTGCGACATCCTGTATATAAGTGACATACCTGTTTGTTGTACTTTCGTGACATCCTGTATCTTCAGGTTGGTGACATCGAGAGTGTTCCCTGAAGAAGAAAGAAAAAACCGAAACTTTACTCTTCGGTGAGGGAGGGGGTGTTAAAATATACATTTGTCACCAGGACGTGTTGCCATGTAGCCTCGTCAATTGCCGATACAGAATAATTCTGTCTGAACAACGCCAGGGCCGTAACCAGGAATTTCCATAGGGGGTCACACGACTAAGGCAAGAGGTCTCAGGGCATTTATGTCTACAGCTGGTTCAGGGTTGGCCCTGGTTGGGGATTTATGGGCAAAGTCCCCGGAAGCTGAGAGGTTTTAGCATTTTCATTGGGTCTAGGGATCGCTTTAGGACCCTAGTTATATAACGGGTCCAAGACGGGCTCTGGAAGTTTTAATTTTCATCTTAAAATGGGGGGGGGGGGTTGCACATGCATCCAGGGTACGCCCCTCCCCTGGTTATGGCTTTGGACGCTCTAGAGATTTCATGCAATTGGGAGATGGGGGGATTATGTAAATTATCTGGCATTTCAAATCTATCAGATTCTGTAGGAGAAAAAAAGCAGTTTTAGTAAATAGTGACCTGAAAATAATAAAGGCGAGATACGATCAAGAGTCGTAATTTAAATCGCTACGCTACATGTATTTGACTAGGACAATATTTCTTTCCAAAAGCCACTGCGCTATCCGACTTTGAACAGTCAATATCACCGCGTGTTTTTCTTCATTTAATCCATTAATCTATTTATCAACCAAATTTATTTGTCAACAAAATGACAAACAGATAACAATACCATACTATGATTATCATTGTAAATAAGAACTGGAAAGACTTACCGTTCATAGTTCCGTTCATTTTAGCCGTTCTTGTGACTTTGCTGAGTAAATCTGAGAGCTTCCCCTGCTGTGTCCCGTTAACAAACCCCTCGGGAAGTTCAAGGTTGATTGCGACATATCAAGGTGGCATTGCATAAGGTATTTGTTTTGTAACGAGTTCAGTTACATAAACATCAGTTCTTGTGTAACTTTTTTTTCGGATTAACGGATTGTCAATTAGCAGCTTTGTAAGTACAGTATATTTATTTTACCTACATTTCAGGTAGACGGGCTGTGCTAGCTTGTTCATGTTTAAAACGCATGCAATTGGTTGACAGGTGTTAGGACCGCTGAACTCGGCCTGGTTTGGGGAACATTTCCTATAAACTGGTGATAATGATTGTAGGGCATCAAGTTTGTAGAGTATCGTAAACAGGTAAAAACAAAGAAACGTTAAATGGAATATCGTTTAGTACTCTGGCGTGCTTAGAGTGATTTGCATTTGATGCACGAATGGTTGGTGCTTTAGGGAAGAGTAAGACGCACTGAATTTACTAACAAAATTCTTTTATGAAGAGAATTTGCTACTAACATTACACACATTGTTTTAAAAGCACCTTTATTTTGCAGGACGAAACGACATGCCATACAGTATAGAAAGCAAAGAAATGGATTGTATCAAAATAGGAATACTAGAAGTACAGGGGGCATTCCTTGAACACAAGAATGCTCTTATGAAGGCTAAGGATAAAATTAAACTTCCGGTGCAGATCGAAATACTGGAAGTCCGCCATCCCAGTCACTTAAGCTCTTGCCTTGATGGCATGATAATCCCTGGAGGTGAAAGTACGACCATCAGCCTCTTTCTGAAGAGAAACAACATGGTAGAACCAATGAGAAGTTGGATCCAGGACAAGAAACATGTGACGTGGGGTACATGCGCTGGAATGATCATTTTAGCCAAACAAACAGAGAACCAGAAGAATGGTGGACAGCCCACGGTTAGTATGGAGGTTTGGAACACCGTGTCTTTTATTTTTACGAAGAACTAATGGCAATATACGATGACAATTTGAGGCATAATCATTTTATTAGCATCGCGAATTAAATATTTCGCTGATTCCGTAATTTGGTTTCATACCCCACCATCCCCCAACACCACCCACAAGATTGTTTCAACTTGTACTTCATTTGCAAGTTTTTGAAAATTTGCATATTCCTATAGTAATTCAACGGAATAAATCAAAATCAAAGAGAAAGTAACTCTTACTAAACGAAAATAACTCTTCCGCGATTATGCCCAACGTAGTGAGCAGCAGTAGATTTATTTACATGTACATGTATGTTTGTTTCATGCATGTTCGTGTTTTTCTATAAAGATGCGATGTAAAATTTAAACAAGGTTTATTTTTCACTCACCAGATTTCATGCCAAATGCTTCATACAGGTGAAGGATTCCTATTTTCTTCATTTATAACATGAATATATGTGAATTTACTTTTTATCTGTTCCAGTTAGGTATAATGGATACAGATGTATCCAGGAACTTTTTCGGCCGTCAGGTCCACAGTTTTGAAGCCGAAGTGAATCTCGGTGACATTTTCACAAAGCTGTGTCCAGGGGACAAAATGTGCCATGGCGTGTTCATACGCGCACCTGCAGTTATTCAAACTCTCTCTCCCAATGTGGAAGTCCTGGCGTCCTTGACCTGGAAAGACACTCCCAAAGAGGTCGTTGTGGCAGTTCTGCAGGACACCGGCATGCCCACGGCGTTCCACCCCGAACTGACGGAGGACGTCAGGTGGCATCAGTATTTTATAGAACGCGTCATCAGAAACAAAGCGCTGTCACAATGAGATGTCTTTTATCAAGAGTTGTTCCTCTTTGTACGTTACACGAAAACTACGTACATGTACTAGGCGAATCGTAGGACCATAGATAGAACAATGTGAGATAGCTGTGGCTGTTTCCTTTACTGAGTTAAGACCGTTGTTATCTTTAAGACCGAAAAGGTCAGTCTACAGATTACTTTAAGGAAGAAATGTCTGCAAAATTATATAATATACTTGTTATACTATAAGGTATTCTAAATTTGATGAGCATGCGCATTAATCAGTACATGTATATCCGAATTTATTATGATATTTATTATAGTATACAGGCACTGTACAATAACACGTGTATATTAACACTATTTATTTTTAGGTTCTTCCATGACTAAATTATTTATTTATCAATATCACAAGGTTTTCGGGCGGATCTTTGCTTAAAACAATTTTTAAAAAGATTTTATTGTTAATTGATCATTTTTTTCTCTTAAACTTAGGAAAATTTAGATGTTTTTGAAAAGGAAAAATATGAGCATTCAGCTTCACACGTATATTTATTTTCGTGCAGGAAGTCAAGCATACAGATAGGGCATCAATGTTAAATTTTCTATTTAATGTTTTATGTACACAATGCCAGAATGCACAGATCTAGCAAAGAATAATTTTAAATTCATTAATTATTCAATCAGAATTGCATCTGGTTTAGCAATCTATGTTCACAGTCAACATGGTGTATTTTTAAACGTACTTGTTAGAATTACATGTAAGAAGTACTGAATAAAATTTGAAGAAGCAATTTCTTGTTTGAATTTACCTTACTGACCGCAGTGCATATTGTGTGGTTATATTTAACATTTAGTTCCTGCTCGGGCTAAAATATTGAGCATGTTTTTAATTCGTAAATACAATGCCAATTGTTAATCAATTGGATTTACGAAAGTATCCGTGCTCACACATTCAATGAACACCTTCCTTGCCATGTGAGCATCATTTCTACGGGGTTTGACGCTAGTCCGGTAACCCTAAACTACTTCAATACGATTTTAGATGTTTCACAGGTACATGTAGCCGATAAACTATTGAATTTTTTTTTTTTATATCTCAGCATCATAACATTCACTGACCCTAAAAGATCTCTACTTGCAGGATTAGGTTTCTGTAGCCTTATAGATTCTGAATTTCAGTGTGGTGGGATGGCGGGGTCAAACTCCCGCCAACCGTACACTATTCTCCCTTGTCACGTGGGCAGACAAATTGAGGTTTAGACATGCATACGTTCAGATTTTAATGTTCAATTTTAATAAACGAGATCAATACTACAGTATTCCAGGAATTGAATAAAACAATGGAAAAGGCAACTCTATATAACATTTAAATGGGAAAAAAATACGGTCATGTAGATATACAGTGGAGCCTCGATTAACTTTTGCCTTTTGGTTCCCAGCGAAATCATCCGGATAAATGAAGCATCCTGATAACTGAATCGCATATTTCAGATCTTCATGGAAGTAACCAATATGCCTGCTTTATTGACATGTAGTAAATTAAACACATTTCATCTTGAATGTAACCGGGTTTTTTTTAAAAGTAACTCAATGCTAACATTTTAACATACATCATAACATGTATAGCGTATTAGCATATGCTTACATTGTACGAGTATATTAGCACTATATACAAGTACCATGTACCGCATGCACTAAAACAAATAATAAAACGCTAAATGTTAGATGAAAAGTAGATAAACTATTAATACAGTGCAGCTAAAATACTAATTTACACTGACCAAATAGAAGTTAGTACTCTTCTGCGAGTTTGGCGGTCTACCAAAACAGTATTCATTGTCCAGAGTTGGTTTACAAATTTCCTCTTTGCCATTTCGTCCTATGTTGCTGAACTCTGTTCATATTCTATAATGGCCAAACCCAATCTCGGAGGACGAAATCATCATTGTAATAGAAACTTAACAACCGCTTTGATCGAGCCACATGCATGTAATATTATGATATATCATACTTTCATGTAAAATACATGATTCTGATTGGTTGAGAAACCTTTGATAAAATACACTGTTACCCACTGAATGATAAAACAGCGCCCCACAGTGTGTGAGAACGTAACAACAGTCCACATTGCTTGACAACGGTTGATTTTATGCGCGTACGGTTCACCATTTTAGTGTGGAAAAACGGATGTTGCAATTGTTAAATCAGCATTAATGGTTGCAAATCACAAATGATAAGCTAGGTATTCTCATTCTGCAATTTTTCTTGATGTTTACATCTTACATGTACTAATGTTTATGCTTGACGTTATGTTTTTGCATCACAGTATAATGACGTCATAATCAAAAGCTGCATTTACTCAGTAAACTTTGGTCCAACTTTGATCAAAACAGTTGCATTAGAATTTGTAATTCATGACATTCGGTATAATATGATAAACAATGCCTGCAAGAGAGGGTTACAGTGGAAATAGTCACCCCTTGAAAAACATTGTTGACCTCGGCTAACGCCTCGGTCACAATGGTTTTCTCGGGGTGATAATTTCCACTGTAACCCTCTCTTGCAGTCATATTTATATATTATGGAACGATGAAACTGAGTAAATCTTGGGTGAAACAATGTACAGGTGTACATAAAAACTTAATTGTCCTCATTAAAATTTCAACAAAGGAGAACAATTGGTGTCCATGGGACTTCCAACAGACTGTACATTGGAAGACCCGATCATCAATGACTACAAAAATATTGTCAATGAGGAACTCTGGCATCGTTTTGATACCAACATGAGAGTACTTGTGCGTAAAATCGGAGTGGAGTTTATAAATGACTGATCACTAGATATGAATATTTTCTTTTCATTTTTTGTTGAATAGGCAACGGTCTATGATGTCAAAAAGTCTAGCCTATAATTTATCTTTAGGACTGATCATGTATAAAATGTTGAAAAGTCATACGTTTTGATGTTGATTTGAGAAAAAGTTCTTCTAGAAGTTCTTTAGAAGTTTTTCAGAATCTACAGGCATATGTTGCTGCACATACATGTACGTCTGAAATTTCTCCTTCACAGCTGTCACATATATCATATTGATAAATAATGGCCAAAGGCAAGGATAACGAACAGTGATCAATCTCGTAAGTCCCAAATAGAATACAAATCAAGAGGTGGGCAAACACCGACCCCGGGACAGGTGCCTAGGAGGAGTAAGCATCCTCTGTTAGTAAATCCTTCCTTTCGAGATCCACCATATCGAATCATGATCGTTGAGATCCGTCATCTTGTCGATATCAACGACATTTTATCGGTATCAAATCATGATCTTGTTGATTATCACCATCATGTGTGCCACTTTTAGTTTGATGTGCCCCTCCTTATATTGGAAATATACCAATAGTTCATACCGTACGTTCATTGACTGTTACCATATCATGGAACACTGCTGGTATGCCAGTCCCCGTAATTCTGACGCTATCAGTTAGAGCAAGGCGGGCTCTATAGGTTCTAAACTTAACCCTAGTCTTAACATAATATCATCATCGTATATGACCCTTGAAAACAGTCTTGTTACCGTTAGTTGTAACGCTGTGAATTAACGATATGGAAACAATAGATCTATCGTCGAATTCGACAGCTCACTTGGTCATTGGAAAAAGTATGCCATGGTAAACAATAACGTCAGATAACGATATCAACACGATAACAATATCAACACGATATCATCATGCTGTTGTCAATATCGTCGATATCGACACCGTGTTTGATTATTGGAAAACTGAGTTGTATATAGTAAATAATAACATTTTCAGATGACGATCGTTCTGATCGTTTTGCCATTGTCGATATCGACACCAACACTCATATAAATGATAAATAATAACCGTAAGAAGATATCGACACGATATCGTCGTGTTATTGTCAATATTATCGATATCGACATTGTATGTAGTCTTCGAAACATGTCCATTCGCAATACAATTGTATATATGTTCGTATAATCGTTTGTCAGTTTATTGCGAGAAAAGGCTCCATTTTTTCTTGTTATCCCAAGCAGGGTAGGCGTCCAACAATAGCCAGACCACAAAGTCTGACATGTTCTCACCAGGAACAAAGTCTGATATGTCTCCCAGAAACAAGAAAACAATGTCTGATATGTTCTCATCAGAAACAAAGAAAACAAAGTCTGATATGTTCTCACCAGAACAAAGAAAACAAAGTCTGATATGTTCTCACCAGAAACAAAGAAAACAAAGTCTGATATGTTCTCACCAGAAACAAAGAAAACAAAGTCTGATATGTTCTCACCAGAAACAAAGAAAACAAAGTCTGATATGTTCTCACCAGAAACAAAGTCTGAATGTTCTCACCAGAAACAAAGAAAACAATGTCTGATATGTTCTCACCAGGAACAAAGAAAACAATGTCTGATATGTTCTCACCAGGAACAAGAAAACAATGTCTGATATGTTCTCACCAGAAACAAAGAAAACAAAGTCTGATATGTTCTCACCAGAAACAAAGAAAACAAAGTCTGATATGTTCTCACCAGAAACAAAGTCTGAAATGTTCTCACCAGAAACAAAGAAAACAAAAGTCTGATATGTTCTCACCAGGAACAAAGAAAACAAAGTCTGATATGTTCTCACCAGAAACAAAGAAAACAATGTCTGATATGTTCTCACCAGGAACAAAGAAAAACAATGTCTGATATGTTCTCACCAGAAACAAGAAAACAAAGTCTGATATGTTCTCACCAGAAACAAAGAAAACAAAGTCTGATATGTTCTCACCAGAAACAAAGTCTGAATTTCTCACCAGAAACAAGAAACAAAGTCTGATATGTTCTCACCAGAAACAAAGAAAACAATGTCTGATATGTTCTCACCAGGAACAAAGAAAACAATGTCTGATATGTTCTCACCAGAACAAGAAAACAATGTCTGATATGTTCTCACCAGGAACAAAGAAAACAAAGTCTGATATGTTCTCACCAGAACAAAGTCTGATATGTTCTCACCAGAAACAAGAAAACAAAGTCTGATATGTTCTCACCAGGAACAAAGAAAACAATGTCTGATATGTTCTCACCAGAACAAGAAAACAATGTCTGATATGTTCTCACCAGAAACAAAGAAAACAAAGTCTGATATGTTCTCACCAGGAACAAGAAAACAATGTCTGATATGTTTCTCACCAGGAACAAGAAAACAATGTCTGATATGTTCTCACCAGAAACAAAGAAAACAATGTCTGATATGTTCTCACCAGGAACAAAGAAACAAAGTCTGATATGTTCTCACCAGGAACAAAGTCTGATATGTTCTCACCAGAAACAAAGAAAACAAAGTCTGATATGTTCTCACCAGGAACAAGAAAACAATGTCTTGATATTCTCACCAGGAACAAAGAAAACAATGTCTGATATGTTCTCACCAGAAACAAGAAAACAATGTCTGATATGTTCTCACCAGGAACAAAGAAACAATGTCTGATATGTTCTCACCAGGAACAAAGAAAAACAATGTCTGATATGTTCTCACCAGAAACAAAGAAAACAAAGTCTGATATGTTCTCACCAGGAACAAAGAAACAATGTCTGATATGTTCTCACCAGAAACAAAGAAAACAAAGTCTGATATGTTCTCACCAGGAACAAAGAAAACAAAGTCTGATATGTTCTCACCAGGAACAAAGAAAAACAATGTCTGATATGTTCTCACCAGAAACAAAGAAAACAATGTCTGATATGTTCTCACCAGGAACAAAGAAAACAATGTCTGATATGTTCTCACCAGAAACAAAGAAAACAAGTCTGATATGTTCTCACCAGAACAAAAACAAACCTTATATGTTCTCACCAGAAACAAAGAAAACAAAGTCTTATAGTTCTCACCAGGAACAAAGAAAACAATGTCATGATATATGTTCTCACCAGGAACAAAGAAAACAAAATTAAGCATGAAAATAGTGTTTTATTTCTTAATATAGATATATACCTTAAAGTAACAATGCTCCACATTGTGTAAAAGATGGAACCCTATACTGGCACGTCAAGAGAACTTCTGTATTAGACTGGGTAGAGAGAAGTTACGTATCCTACACTAACACGTGACGAGAACGCATTGTATCAAACTGGGTCTGACGTCAAGACAACGTTTTGTGACGTCAAGAGAACGTTTTGTATTAGACTTGATCTGACGTCAAGAGAACGTTTTGTGACGTAAAGATAACGTATTGTATTAGACTGGGTCCAATATCAAGTGAACGTTTGGTCTGACATCAGTAGAACGTTTGTATCAGACTGGGTAGAGAGAAGTTAAATATCATTTCCGTTTTGAGTTGATGTACATACGGGCATCTTATCAAGGCGTAAGGCGATGTCAGCAATGTCCCAGTCCAGTGACGCTGGATTTATATGATGAATGAAAGTTCTATATGCAATGCAAAATAAGAGATGGACAAACACGGACTCCTGGATACACCAGAGGTGGGATCAGGTGCCTAGGAGGAGTAATCATCCCCTGACGACCGATCACACCCGCCGTGAGCCTCAAATGCAGTCAAATTCAGTGTACACAGAACGGATATGTCGTATCATGATGTAGAGGGCTTACAGGTTTGAATTTTCTATCAGACGATAAAGAGACGGGATAGTAATAACCAGTTCTCACCGTAAAAACTGGGACGATGTTTTTTATAATGAAATAATGAATAGATATACTGTAACGTTCTCTCGTGACTCAAACTGAAATTGAGTCCAACTTATACATCATAAATATAGTAAGAAACTGTAAGAAAATAAATAAGTTACAATAAATAGGCAAATATCAACAAACAATGTAACAAGAAGAATATGCACAGAGTCAATAAATAATGATATCACGTTTCTAGGATCATTCATACATGTTTTCAAATACATCTCACTCATAGATAAATCACCTGTTCCTATCGAATTCGTTTGATTCATATTCTATCCTATAAATATCCATATTCTAGCCTATCAATATTCTAAAACAATGCTTAAAAATAAAGAAAACACTATTTACTAAATGAGAGGTCTGTGGGTTACATCGCTCACCCAAAGTGGCCATGTTTTCCATGCAAAACCTAAACATCCCAATTAAAACCCCGTGCAGATCACGTGGGTCTCCACAACGTAAGGATATTTCTTTTCGACATATCCCTCCCTTGTGGATTTTGACAGATTATTGTTTATTAAAAATTCCTCCAATGAAAAGCCTATGTAAGAATCAACCCCTCTTGTGGTCCCGTCCTGGTCCCAGGAATTACGGATAAAAATCTGAAAGAATCTTCATTGTATACTGTGAGAAAGTTTCTTTATAAGTTCTCGCTTTCCTGGATTAGAGCTTTTTAGTTTCCAGACTTACTAAGTATCTCAAATTGGAAGGGGTATGGCTCTTAATTTTAATAAATCAGATTTCTCTTTAATTGAAGATTTGGAAATTTTGGGTACCATTAATTGTACCTCCATGCCAAACAGACAAACACTGGAAAAATAATCATAAAAGCTCTTCGATTCAGCTGAGCTAATCATAGCTATTCAAGATAAATTGATATCATTGAAATTATACATATTTCTAAAGAACTGGAAATTTCAAGGAATGGATAAAAATATGGATTTTTTTCTTGAAAAATGATTCAAATAACAATAAATACAAAACATTCCAGATGTGAACGAATTTTGAACACTTCTGATGACGAATGCCTATTCCGGTTGTGTATTCCGTGTTTCTCTGTTAATAGGTAACCGGAAGTCGGTCATGGCATGGTCGACTTTCAAAGTCCGTGTTGAAGAAGCGTGCTGAGACAGATTCTGTTCCCCCTCCTCTTCACTTCGAGGCAGATGTGCATGTAGTCTTTTAAATCTTCCAATCGGAGTCGTCTTTCTAAATGTCACGTGATCACCATTGTCGTCTGCAGAAAAGGTCCTCATTCCGAAGAATGTCAATATCACTTTTCTTTCTTGAGTTTTTCAACACGGAACGTGTCTGTCATTTTGGTTTCAAACAAATTCTAAATCCAGATGTCCATAAAATCAAGAACGTACTCAAATTCGTCATGTTCCACGCATCCATCGCCTACAATATCAAATAACTAAGTTAATCTAAGTCACGGGATACAACATTCAAGTTATGTACAGTATCAATGTTGCATTTGTAGATCAAATATTCAATAATAAATATCGATTTTATTATATCAAGTTACTGTGTCAAATAGAGTATTCTAGATACTGTATAAAATTTTCAAGTTACTCTATCATATATCGGAATAAAATATTCAAGTTATTCAAGTTACTCTGTCAAAAATTGAAGTTACTGTGACAAATATTCAAGTTACTGTTATGCTATTTTGTGCACAACAATTACTCGTACATGATTAAAATTCTAACTTCATAGCTACCCTATTTTTAAAAAATAACTTTGATGTTTACCACATGAATAAATCATCTCTATGAATAAATTATCTCTATGAATCAATCATCTTTATGAATTATAAATCAATCACATGTATGCATGCTCGTATCATAGCTACATGTAAAATTCATTTCTATGTAATCAAGTACGTGGGAACATTGCACCCAGTTTGTTTTGTTTTGAACTTGTATCAAGACCTTCAAATCACTAGTCAAAAATGGCTAGACATATCGATAGAAGCGCATATTAGTGACACTTACCATTCAAATCAAACATTCTGAACATCTCTGTAATAAATCTGTGTTTTGCTCTAAAACTCTTTGAATGGTGTCGGAACCTTGAGTGCAGGTTTCCCTGGAGTTCGTTCCGCTTGTCCCACCTAACGCCCACGGCACCTGAAAATGTATGATGAAAAGGTGAAGATAACGAGCAGTGACCAATCTTATAGCTCCTATAGGGAATCCAAAAGTGAAAGTAACAAACAATGTGCCGATCTCTAAGCTCGCTATACGGGAATCCAAAAGTGAAAGTAATGAAACAATGGCCGATCTGTTTTTCTTCGTGTCTTTGGGTTGTTTTGGTTTTGTCTCTTTTTGCACTGGGTGGGACCCTTGAGTCCGGTCCCTGGCAGTGTCGTTCCGTTGTCACTAACTGCCACGGCACCTGAATGTATGATGAAAAGGTGAAGATAACGAGTCGTGACCAACTCTTATAGCTCCTATAGGGAATCCAAAAGTGAAGTAACAAACAATGGCCGATCTCAGGCTCCATAGGGAATCCAAAAGTGAAAGTAATAAACAAATGCCGATCTCAGAGCTCCTATAGGGAATCCAAAAGTGAAGTAACAAACAATGGCCGATCTCAGAGCTCCTGTAGGGAACAAAAAGTGAAAGTAACAATAACAATAGAAAAATGCGCCGATTCCAGAACTCCTATAGGGAATCCAAAAGTGAAAGTACAAACAATGGCCGATCTCAGAATCCTATAGGGAATCCAAAAGTGAAGTAACAAACAGATGGCCGATCTCAGAAACTCCTGTAGGGAATTAAAAAGTGAAAGTAACAATTTAACAATGGCCGATTTTCAGAAACTCCTATAGGGAATCAAAAGTGAATAAGTAACAACAATGGCCGATTCAGAACCCCTGAGGGAATCAAACCGTGAAAGTAACAATTAATCAATGGCCGATCTCGGACTCAGACTCCTATAAGGAATCCAAAACTACAGCTGGACAGATACAGACCCATGGACACACCAGAAGTGAGATGAGGACCTAGAAGGAGTAAGCATCCTGTCGACGGTCCTTTCGTCATAGACCCATTGTCTCATCAGGTAAACGCGTAATCCATAGTCAAAATCAGTATACAGAACATCCTAACAGTTTTTTAGAAACGCCAAACGCATTTGACCAATTACAGGTTGTAATAATTCTAAAAATTAAAGTTCTACAAACGTATGAAATAGAGATGGTTGCCGCTGTTCACTGTGATTGTAATGCCAGTGTACCACTCTGAAGTATACATCTAAACGTTTGTGTTTTTTTTTGAAAATTCAGAGATCCACCATCCCTTGCATGAATTAGGAGCGAATATACATCTGAGAACAAGGGATATGATGGGTGAGCGAGCGCATGCGTACATGATACACCGATGTAAATTGTATCGGGCTCGATGTTGTGTTTATAATTATTACAATAGCGGGGAACACCTGCTTCCATTATGTTATATATTGTTATTGGATCAGTACAAAAAGACTAATGATATAAATAAGGGCAGTATATATTGATAGATATTTTATTCCAGCGTTGCGGAGTACGTCACCGTTCAGACAGGAGTCTGTGGGTAATTAGAAAATTTCACAGCTGGAGTCCGACATTACCGGCACTAAATGGTCACACTAGGGTTGCGTATTGAAATACAACTCGGGCGCTAATCGATCATCGAGAAGACATTTAGGATTTCGGGAGATGATCATGTCTAACAGTCTATCTACTTGTGACCTTGAGCTTTCAGTTACTAACAAGATGTGTATCTCAATTTACAACATTAGGACTTTAGAATTATGCAAGTTTTGAAAAGTCAAAAAGATGGATCATTTTGTACATAAAACAATAAATCTGTTTTGCCTGATGGATATCAAGAATTACAGTCGCGGAGTGCCGCCTAGGTATAAGATTGCGAGTTATCAAGGCCAGTATACATTTTAGTGACTATATAATCCACACAACGAAGACAAAAGATGTTTGATAGCGGAAATAACCCTTATTGATGTCGTCACAGCCGCGTCATACGTCTTTCCCTTGGTACGCGGTCTTTTGCTTTCGGCGTCTGAATTTTCGCTGTATTGATATTCGTAATCACTATGAATTGTCATCAAACATTTGCTGATTATTGTTTAATTAATACCTCCGTCTTTGACCGCAAGCGCTACATCGATTTACGTACCAGGTTACTGATTTTGTTTTCTGATCGGTTGGGAATCAGATGAGTACAAAATTGCATTTTTATATAGATCTAGAATCAAATCAAGAGTCTTTCTCTCTCTCGGGGGGGGGGGGGGGGGTCTGCAATGTCAGCGGCACGTCCCTACCCATAAAATTACGAAGTGCCCCCACCCCGGGGGGGGGGGTCTTTCTGCTATGTAGATGATGTTTATGATGCAATAATTACACAAAAAGAATCACAGATAGGTCGGATGGAGTCTTCAGTTGTCAATGCTTGTCGTGCGTGAACCTGAATAGGGGCGATTCTAATGCTCCCTTCAATAGCGATTTTTAAATTGTATGAGTTAGGTTACACATGTAAATAGTTGAATGAAAGAAAGCCATAAGGTTTCTGTGCAATTGATATAACGATGACGAGAAAGTTTTAACTCAAAATCATTTATACTCCTCCAAAAGGAACTCATTCATTTTGTGTATGGCGTTAACGAACCAATCAGTGAAAAAGAGCAATAGTACAGTTTGTATGCCTTCTGCTACATGTAATATACATGTAAAATCACAAAGGAACTTTCACAGTACAACTCCTTGATAAGATTCCATAACGATTTCAATCTCATTATGAAATGTACCTTCTTATCATTATTTCTTCTTTTTTCATAAAAGAATAATCCACTTTTTAATCAAAAGTAAATGAAATACATTCATCTACACTTTTTTAGTACAGTGCGCAGGTTTCTGCGCAAAGCTCATTAGAATGCATTCATTCGTCATCCTGAAGCGGGACCTGAAATGCCTGATAAATGTACGAGTCCTAGATAAAGCTTCTGTATGTTTAGTACATTTTTAAAGCATTAATAAGTTTATAACATATCGTGACAACACCTGAAGACATATTTACCTTGAAAAACATTCTAGTATGACATTTAATATCTTATTTTTTTTTAATCACAGTATGTCAATTGAAATAACATTATTGAGCACCAATTCCAGATAATGAACGATCTCTCGGAGATAAAATTCCTGGTTGTGTGTTCAGACTGATATTTGATCCTTGTACTGGAACATTGGTGATGTTTAAAAAAGACTCCAATCAAAAGGAGAGTGAACCTTTAGACGGGAACTTCCGTGCTTTAAAGGGTGTTGGTACTCCGACACAAATGGAAAATAGAAAACCCATTATCTGTTTCTACAGCTATAACCATTAAATCAGGTTGTTTGTCGGGGGAGGTAGGCATAAATAGGAAACCATGATATTTCAGATTTCATGGTTGTTTAAGATTTTTGTTTTCATGAGCTATTTCGGGGACAATGGCTGTTCGAAATAACAATGGAATGATTTTTTGCTATCTTCTTCTGAAGCGCTTATGCATTATCATTGATTTCTATTGTAAGCTGTTCAAATGAATCCAAACGAACTTAATAAACTATTTATTATTTTACGAACATAATGTTGGTTACAATGAATTTTAAATTGAAAACTGAATGTGCATTGTAGGGAAGATATGATTATCGCCTATAAATATCAACTAAATACTGGAATCGAATTTAAACCATCCTTGTGTCAATAGTTACTCGTATTTTTCAACAGTGGTGTCAGCTGATGTTAGGAATGAAAAACACCAGGTAGTATTAACCTCCCTTGATGTGCAACAACTGGCGACTTGTATATCACTAAAATTCTCCAATAGCACTCGCCAACTTAATTAACTTGATATTCTTTAATTTTCATAAAATTTAATTTTCTTTTACGTTAAGTCCTTCCGGAATTATAAGAGGCACTTTGTTGTCGCTGAATCGCTTTTCTGATGAATAATTAAGTGAATGATTGTTAATGTTGTCATTTTTCATGAATTAATCGACAGAAAAGAAATTTGTCTGATTGCCCCCGCTGCCTACTCGGCGCCTAATAGGTCCCAACGCTATGTACCAGGATAGGGATAATTAAGAAATATATCCTTCTTAAGGAAGACATTACTATGTATGGCTGTCTTCGAGAATGCGTAACAAGTTTTATAAGGCTTACGATAAACTAATTTTCTACTGCAGTTAATTACTTTTTTAATTTTTCCTCCAGACAATCTTTGCTTATTGTTTCATAACGTTCGCAGTTCAAGCAGTCGTAGTGTCGCATTCGACAAACAAGCCTTAAGTTTAAAATGTCGATGGCATTGACCATCATCCACATTATTTAAATTCTTCGGGAAATTCAAAAAAAAATTGCCAATAAATTCTTGTCGCACGTGGCAAGTCATTGATTTGTAAAAATAAAAAGGGAATTTTATTTACTGAGTTAATTAATTATCTGCAGGGAATTCCAAAAGACATCCATAGTCAAATAAAAACATACTGTGGAAAACCAATTTACTATTTGTTAATTCGTTCTAGGCGCATATTCCTAATCCCTTATGTAGCAAGACTGACACTCAAAAATATGTGTCTGAATTAGAATTACGGAATTAGAACATTACAGAATTAGAACATTGCAGAATTAGAAATTACAGTATTAGAAATTACAGAATTAGAACATTAAGAATTAGAAATTACAGAAATAGAAATTACAGAATTAGAAAATACAGAATTAGAAAATGATAAAAAGATTTACCCGAATTATAACATTACGAAAGAATTGTCTGAATTAAAGCATTGCATAAGAAATGCCACTATCTGTCTCGTAAAAAAAAAATATCATAAAAAGTAGCACATGAGGTTAATGGGACGGGGGGAGGGGGGGGGGTCGTGTCCAGAACTGGGTAAAACACGGTGTCACATGTCATCCACTCAGAAGAATTAATATATTTAGTGCAGATTAATATATTGAGTGCAGGTTATCATATTGAGTGTGTATTATCATATTGAATGTGGATTATCATATTGAGTGTGGATTATC
>CAJDSM010045875.1:0-17329 GCA_903981925.1 Ostrea lurida
CACTTAGAGGGAAAAGGACCCTAGGGCTGAAGATTGCATGCGATGGACAAGACATTATGCAGCATGGACGAAGCCACCGTTTACATAATGCACCACTACAAATAGGTCTTTAGAAGTTAGCTCCATCAACCCATTTTTCATTCAAAAGTTTTCTTGATAGATACGCATGCATTCCTAGGATTGTTCCCTATTTCGGAGGATACAACGTTTTGAAAACAAGTTCGCAGCCATCTTCACCAAGAACAGACATTCCAGTGTGAAAATGGGCAATTCCCTTCAATTAATTTTGTTGCTGACAACTCTATAGCATCACAATAATGTGCGCACAGGGCTTGATGGGTATTGGTAACATTCGATGATATGGCATAATTTCGTCGGCTCTACACCTGGATAAAAGGTTAGCAAAACCGGTTTCCAAAACTGACTGTTCATTCGGCTGACCTTGGGTCACTGCTTGGCGAAAATTGAGTATACATTTATTTACAAAACAAACCACCTAAACTCGTCATTGCAGATGCACTTCTCCGAAGATTATCTAGATGACACGAAAAGACTGGATTCATCTTTAGTTTAGATTATTCTTCAAAGGTCATATCAATGGCCTCTTTGGATCTCCTACTCCAAGTTGGTCAAGACGATGCAGTGGAGTCAAAAATGGAGATACCCTGGGAAGTCTGCTATCACCTTTCTTGCCGTTGAAGATGATGGACGCAAAGCGGTGTATGTCAGATGTCATTTTTTTCTACACTGGACGTTTGTGTCTCGCCAAGCGTAAGAAAATATTGGGTACACCTCACAAATTCAGTGGACTTTTGACCACGCCTCTTCTGCATGAAAGCGATTACAAGCGTCCAGCGTGAAGACTTCAGCTCCATTATACAAGTGTAGGTGGGTTATCACACACAATGAGCTTTGTAGGATGATATCGGGGCATTATGAGAGAGTCAGGATTGCAGAAGTTTTAGAGAACTTGTATTATGCGCCAAATGCAGTTGGTCATTTCGTTGTGGAAAAGCGACGGTTTAGCGTCGGAAGCAAACTCGTGCCCATTTTCTACGTTGATACAGCCCTTCCATACCTTGCTTATGGCAAAATCTTTTTGGTGCGAATTGTCCCAGATTATATCTTCAGATTTCTTGTAACACTCAGTGGACCACAGAGGCCCCTGATTTATATCTTGCTGAATCCACACGACGTTTCTACAATCCAACGGCGAAGGGAAACACCCTGCTAAGCAAGCTTGGCAATTCAAAATCAGTTAACTGTCTTTAATTTGAGATATGCATTACTCTCTTTATTTTTAGCTAGTTAATCTTGGCCTTGATTCAATTCATGTTTCAACGAATTACATTCACACAAAGTACATATTTTTTGGGACAAAAAGTTGTTGTCCCAAGCACTGATTCCATTTCACATCATCGCTGCAGAAAATTTTTGAAAAGATTTCAAAAGCATCATATAACTTCAACGAATGTAGGTAATCTACCCTAAAATCATTGTTGAGCCTTAACCAGAAAAAAATTTCACTTTAGATGAAAATTTATTTAAATTTAAATAACTTGTTCCCAGAAATTTGTGTGACTTACATACCGTTTTCCCCCTTACAACCCTTTATTGTTATCCCAATATCTATTGCTTTTGGTAGTGGCATTAGATTCAATCATTTTCAATATCTAAAGAAAAAGAAATCATTTTATTTTTTCTTGAGAAAAAGAGGTTATTTTCCCTTTAAATAACAAAAATTTTTTATAAATGGAGTTTTTTTACATTTAAAAGTGACTTACGTTACTACGTTGCTACTGTTAGAAATGGTATAATGGATGGACTTGGTTCCAAACACAAGACTGTGAATGGAACGTCAGGTGGCGCTTATTTGGTTTTGGAAAGGGATTATTGATAATTTTGAATTTCAGTTTCTTTGCATATCTCCATCAAATTACCAAATTCAGTTACTTACGTTACTGTGACTTACGTATACTGGATATATTTTTCATATACCCAGATTAAATTAAACACATGGATTAGTTGTGTATGTCTTAAATCGACTTGTAGCCATCGTTCTTACAATATTTGAGGCGTCGAGGACATAGCAAATTGGCGCGTTCTACGTCTATTTTCTGGGATAAATGTTTTGATGTGTAAATATTTGAGGTAAGCTATGGGATTGATACCTTAATTGTTTTATTCATAAGGATGGCTGTTTTTAGTAGAAAGTTATTTTCAATTGATAAAAAAAAAAATGTATTCGTAATTATCAATAACTATATAAATATCAAATTCATAACATTGTCTTTGGTCATCTGTTGTAAACAACAGATAAATTGTGGGTGAACGATAGTCACCAGATGTTTAGTAACGTAATTCACTTATTGACTTTATATGTAGTTTATTTGGACGGATTTTCTAATATTATGTTTTGGATGTTCGTTTCTTGTTAATAATTACTTTTTTTGCATGAAAAACTGACAAAACTATGCAAGGTTATTATAATTTTTCTACTCAAATATTATTTTTAACTGTTTTTCATTATATTTGATCAGTAAATGATTCGTTAATTTTAGTAAGTATGTCGGTCTTAGATTGTTAATTCAAGTATTCAAACATAATAAAGTATAAAATAATGTTCATATTTCATTAAATTTATTGATTGAAGTGATTAATAAAAATAACTGGGTTGATTTCAATTAATGATTGTGCATACAACGGGTCAGTTTTACTTATGGCCATTGGTATGTGAATACGTTACCACTGCTCAGGAGACAGTTTGGTTGTATTAGTTTTGGTATTTTGTGATTAAAACTCCCAAGTTTTCTTTTTTTAAAACATGCTTGTTTGATTTTTTTCTAAATATTTTTGTGAATAAATTGTGTACAAATTTATTTTTTATTTTGAGTCATATAAAAAACAAAGTCTTCTCAAACCTGATTTTTTTTCTCCTCCATTTTTGCAACCATTAAATCAGCTATGATAATTGCTCTTATACTAGACACCAAATTGTTGGTTTTGATTTAATTAAACGATTGATTCTTTTTTTAAGTGTATTATTTTGAACAAACTACGTACTGTATATTTCAATTTTGATTTACCAAAATATACTAATTTTTGTTAGCGGCACGAAATCATTCTTTGTGACTTACGTTACATGACCAGACCTAAGAAAAAACAGATAGATATTAAATATCAAAACATTGTCATCTTTTGTTCCTTTTTTGAAACCGTCGCCCCCCACCATGTCATTATACGCTTCATTTATCATTTCACCACCATTAATAAAAGGTTCTTAGAAAGCTTTTATAAATTAGTTTGCAATTAACAAAAGAATGTTCTTTAAATTAACCATAAATGCATGCAAAAATTTATTACATGCAATATCTTGCTTCCAATCTCCACGAATTTTGCATTACATAGAAGACTTATATTCTATTAAATTTCATTGTTTCCGAATCATACTGTGTAGGGTTCTGTCAGGCTAATTTTTTTTATTCAATCGGTTCTTATTGCTGTGATCTTTCTCCTGTATCATATATCATCCACTTAGTTCGGTAACGTATAGTCACATTGTGTATTAATCAAGGGTATATTCAAGTAGTTGAAAATTTCAACCATAGGAAGTAGCCCAGAACTGTTTCTTGTATATTTTTACTGAAGTTAGCACAACATTATGATAGTTTGAGAAAAACATTTTTTTCCAAAGAGATTTTTAAGATTAGTTTTTTCTGAGTTTCGTCTCTACCAATTGTCCCATTTAACTGACTATTGAATGTGCAGCCTTGTATTGACAGTTTTGCTAGAGGGGATGATGTTATTGTGCAAGACGTTTTGTTAAATATTCCTAACCGTACTGAGAAACTTTTCGGACCGCCAAAAATCTTCTCTTAAGTGTGACTTCAAAAACACACACGCGCTGGCTTCAGTACTTGGAAATGATAAGTCTCAACTGGGTAATTGGCTTTTACTTTTCATCATTACAACATGCTACAACGCAATGCTTCCCATACTTTTGATGCAGCCGGACATAATATGTATGCAGAGTCGGCCTATATCTATGTTCCATGTCAATGAACAATCTTTCAAAAAGATCATTCCTGAATGTACCAACAAGTTTCCTGGAAGGGTATTCATTTGTCTGAAAAGGAGTGAGAGGTACTGGGCGAGGTCTGTCCTGTGATCGTTGTTATGGAACAAGTATTAATGAGAAGTGTGAAAACCTCAGGTTGGTTTGATTAACGAGGAACGAGGGAATGGACAGAGGTACCAAACGCTCTCAGTGGCTTTTGTCCATGCCTTCTTGATGGCAGCAATAAATGACGGCAATGCAGAATCTGACAGATTCGGCTTTACCACACAAATAACCAGGCAGGTCAGTTTCAATGTAATCGGGGCAACAAGTGGGATGGCTTACTCCTTCCGGTAGCATGGCACCGGATCCTACCTCTGGTGTGTCCAGGGTGCCCGTGTTTTGCCCAACACTGTTTTGTATTTTATTTTGGGGGACTAAACGGAGGATGATCACTGTTCGTTAATCTTTGTCTTTATATATAGAATATGGAGGGGAGGGGGGGGGGGGGGGAGGAGAAGTATTTTTATCTAGGGGGTGGGGGTTCCAGGGGTTCTCCCAGAAAATATTTATCAAATAAAGAAGAATGGTACATTTCCAATGGTATTTGGACTGAAAATTTCATGGGATTAGTTTTTCTGGGAATTTTTTTTGAGGGAAAATATTGGGGATGGGGGATGGCAAGCCCCCCTTCCCCTTTTTTGGGCCTCGTCCTCCGGCGGTTCTACGCCCACGGATTTTTAAGGTGATAAATAGTACAAAATATTCACTGTAATGGTAAATTTCTTTTATATCCAACGTATTTATTTGGCGCATATTTTAAGCTTAATAATTATGTACAATTATTTCCAGTTTTCATCGTTTTTCACTAAAGATTAGCACATTTCCCCCAAAATATCGGTAAAAAAAGGTGTAGATTATTACCTGGAGAATTTTACCCAATTAGCGTAATTCTTTACTAAAATTTTCATACTTGATCAAACAGGCAAACAGGCAATTGTTAATTGATTAGATAAATTTAAGAAAAGCTAAATTTCCAGTTTTTGTTCGCGGTTTTCGATCTTTTTCTCCGTTTTTTGCCCAAAAATGGTATCTTCCCCTTCAAGTAGAGAATTACGATGTTTTCTATGTCTGTAGTACACATATTAAGTGAAGGTCAAAATCATATCAAAATAATTCTTTTTTGCAATTAGTTGCAAGATTGACGTTTTTTGAGCTAAAATGACTGGTGACTAATATGCAATTCCTTTATTTAAAAAAAAAGAGATTAATTTACATGAATTCAAATATAGACCGAGGACCTGTGCTGTATAATGAGAGAATTAATACATACCTATTTCCATATCAACACCCATGTATCAGCCCGAGACACCAATTATCAAGCCCTCGGGCCTTCGGGCACCTCGGGCTGAGTATGTTGTCTCGGGCCTGATTACAGGGTCATGTGATTATGGAATAGGTATGTTTATTTATGTTTTTATTACAATACTTTAGTATTAACATACAAAGAAACCAAAGTCATATTTAAAACAATAAATTTTCTCAATCAACTTTAACAAAAACTGATAGTGATTCATGTAGAATCCTCTAGCATGTGTATTACTACATAAATGATTGAAGCGGCTAAAAAGCAACAGGGGTTCCGGAACGAGGTTTCCGCACGCGGAGGCTGTGTATGATTATGCAGGGCTGGATAATGGTTATCAGCCCTAGGGGCTTTGATTACGGCTATTGTTGATGTCATCTGTATCGCACATGCCAAAAAACCTGTATTTAATACTAAGTATGTAATAAATCCACAATAATTATTCTTCACTGTAATTATGTATTGAAGAGAAAATGCCCCATTCACTTCAATCTGCTGTAGTTAAAATAATTGTATATAGGTGGTTGGATATTTATGAACATTTTCATTCTCTGACTATAAATTCCATGTCCAGAGTTTTTGAAATCAGCCGGTCTTACGGCAAAACCGTGTAAATATTTTAAAGTCCGGTGAATTTCTTTTCGGTCCAACAAGCGGTCCATAGGGATTCAGATCGAGCTTTCTAACGATCAAATTTTAGTCTTACTTTTATTATCCTTCGGCATTTTTTCTTTATGTTACTTTCAATGTCACCCAAGGCGTATTTGTTAATTTTTTGAATTTTAGTTGTGAATATTATCAGAATGTCCAAATAAAGTGGATTTATTAAGCATGGCACTGTTGAATATATTTACACAGTCATAATTATTATGACTTGGAATTAAACATATACACAGGGAACAGTACCGTTTCATGATTGGAAACACTCGATGTTAATCCTCGCACAAATTCTTTCTCTTTCATAATTCTTAACGAATTAGGTGATCTATGAATTTGTAGAATTTTTACGATAATGAATGGAACGCGTATATTTGGCTTGCATCGATATTGAAATGTCCAGTAGAGCTTGACCCTTTGACCTTGAGGACCTGAAAACTTCTAATATATTAGAGATTACTTTACGTCTCATGGAGTATGTAAGTTTGAATGATGATGACTTAGAGTAAGAATAGGTATATGCTCTCGAGACCCGGAATACCATAGTCTTGCTTACTTTTTGCTAAGTCCAGTGCACTTGACTTTGCCCTATTTCTGCAACCCCCAATTCACGACTAGAAACACTTGTTCCCATTAGGGAGACCATATGCATATTAATGGTACTCTAGGTGGAAGGCTAACACTAAAAGTCATGGGAACCTATTCTGTCTTACAGACGGTACCAAGTGAACAGACTAACGCCGATTCCAGTAATGCACCCCTCCCCCAAACTTGTTGCAGGGGGGGGTCATAATATATGATAAAAGGCTCCCTCTAATGTTTGTATAGCAAATATTTCTATATTTACTTTCACAATTATATACAACTGAGCATGTGAAAAAGATGGCTTTCAAATGTTTAACAATAAACACTGATGTACCAAGAGTATTGCCCCCCCCCTGCCCCCCCCCGGCGCGATCAGAACCCCCACCCCCGGGGGATATCATCCAAATTTGCAATTTTTTGGTAAATAGTAGCTTTCTGTTCCGAGCTGATCACTATCGCATTGTTATCTTCTCCAAAACATGTGCTGAGTTGTAAAGAGGAGGAAGATTTTTGAAATTTGGTCTATTTTTAGCCGGCAGCTTTTTGTCCACCCCTGTAGATCCAGGTGCAAGAGATTTTGAAATGTTACCAATTATTTTGCCCTCCTGGGTGCACCCCAAAGAAGCTTTTCCATGGCCACAAATTTATAGTGAAAAGAATAATAGAGACTGGTGGTTATCGAGAGACGAATAATAAAAATGTCAATTGTTAACACTTCAATCAATGGACACATATTTTGGCCCCCACCTAAATCTAAAACCCCGTGACTCCTAGGATATGCATGAAATTAATAAACTTGATAAAAGGCTCACACAATATTCATCAAAATTATCATTTAGTTCAATTAATTCAATAAGCAGTTAAGATGTAGGCTTATTCAAACTCGATTATCATATAAATCACATTGTTACCAAAGTTTGCCCCCGCCCTGAGGTCAGAAACCCCTACCCCGGAGGGTATCACCACAATTTACAATTTTTTTGATTAGAGGCACTTCCTGCTCTACATCAGCGACTGCATTTGGCCGTTAATCAGTTCTCGGACTATTTTGTGCGGTGTTATTGGTTAAAGGAAGAAGGAGTGTTATTTTTGAAACATTTGGCATTTTTGGGCAGTTTGCCCCCCCCATGGACCCCAAGGGCAGAGACCTGGAAATAGCTAATGTATGGCCCCCTTGTCCCAAGGATTGACTGTCTTTGCTATTCTAATTACGTTATTAATTAATTTTAATTAATTTAACGAATATATATTCTTTCAAATTTTGATTTAGCGGTGACAATTTAAGATAGAAGTGTCGAGAGTTAAAGGGGCCCCCCCCCCTCCCACCACCCCACCGACCGCCCCCCCACCTACTTCACCCACCCCCCAACATCTACCACGCCCGTCGCACCCCGAGATGACATACAAATGGACCTAATACTCTTACCAGATGTGAAAACCTATATACTGCATGATAACAGTATCATTATTTAATATATTTAGCTATTGAATTCCTTATTTGGGATCTGGGTTCATTTCCATACATCAAGTAAAGAATAAAAATAACCGGAGCCAGGTGAATATTTACTTCAGACCAGTATAACTTTAATATAAAAAGAATTGGACTTGGTGTGTTCATACAAGAAGAAGTTTTGAAACTATGTCAATGTTAACACGGATTTCATCTTAAATGACATCTTTATGGCGCCCTACGCCTAACACCTAAAACCCCCTTACCCCTTGGGATCAATGACCATTTTACCAATTTTGATAAACAGGCTTTCCTATAGTTCATTCAAAATATCTATTTAGTTTCACATTTTTATCATAGCATTAATGAAGAGCTTTTTCAATGTTTATAATTATTAAATCACATGTACAAGTTATGGCCCTTGCCCTGGGGCTGACCATGGGGTTCAAATTACTATTCAATGTAATCGATTATAATTACAGTCACATTGAAATTACATGATTACAATTACAATTAAAAGTATACAGTTATTTATAACTCTGTAACTGATTACAATTCCACTTACTTTTGAAATGTAATCAACTTATACAATTACAGCATTTAGAACTTTTACTTTATATATCTTCTTACTGAGCAAAGCATTTTTTTTATTACGCAAGTGGTGCTTTAAATGAAACACATAACTTAAAACCATATTTATTCTATTATCTATTATCTTTAAAGCACTAATCTCTACAATGTACTATGGTATATTGATTAACAATTTCTGAAAAATTAATGACAGAGTTAATGTTTGTCATAATGTCCAACTGGTTCCATACTTGATACTGTCATGTTTGCCACTAGAGTTATAAATTATTGAATTGTGACACTATCGGAAATGAATGCATTCAAACTTATAATTTGTACTTTATTCCTACAACTTATTGAAATTAATGTAATAAAATAGCCTTTACTATTTGATACAAAGAGGATAAGGGTGTAGACTGTTGTGTCTGCTACTGTTTAGGGGATTACACCATATACAAACTATGACCAAAGAACCATACATACCGCTATTGGGACACATCCCTGTGTATAGTCTCTCTTGATTCAGGTAGAATTAACATACCATAGATTAAGTTCCAACCCATTCAACAGAGAACCTTGAAGAAACAGTTTATATTGGGGCTTTAAAAACATACTTATCAAGTAGCATCAGCTGTGTATTGTTGATATTGGAGAGATAACCAAGGAAAGATTTGACAAATAATTCAGAAAATGATCGGGGTTTGAATATATATGATTTAAATGACTTGGATATTCACTTTCACACTTTAATAGGTGGTCCCTGTCAAAAAGCATTAACCATAGACATGTTAATAAAAAGAGTAACCTGTTTGTTTAACTATCTTCCCACTTTTGAGCTCATCATTAAACTAACTTTAAAAAGCCGATTATCAGTGTGATAATTTCTAATTAAGCAATTCTTTGTCATAGTATTCTCCTACATTAGAGGACATCTGTTTTTGGGTCATTGACTAAAAACCAAGAGAAAAGAGATGAAACTCAGCAATTTTCACTATTTTAGTTTTCCACAAATATAGTGTCATCACTGTTAAATAATGGCATATTTGTATAAAAAAAAAAAAAAAATAAAAAACAAAAAATAAATACTACATAGAATAAATAAAAAGGAATAAAATTGCACCTGCTTTATAAATCAATAATAAGGAAATTAATACTCTAATAATAAAATCATTTTGAGAAAAATTGTTGATAATGAAAAGTCATTGAAAAATATATAAATGAATACAAGTAATCAAAAAATAATCTAAATGAACATGATGTACAGGGTAAAATTAAAGTAATCGATTACAATTTTAAATACATGTAATCTATAAAAAATACACCGATTTACAGATTACATTCATTTACTTGATTGATAATCCTTACAGCTGATACGAGTTACAGATTACGATTACCCCATCTCTGCCCCTGGGGGCAGAACCTACCCGGATCACCAAATTTACAATTTTGAATAGAGCCTTTCCTGCTTACATCCAACTCATGCATTTGGTTTCTCTCGTCATGTGCGGTATTTAAGATAGAAGATTTTTGAAAATTGGTCACTTTGGGCAGTTTTTTGCCCCACTCCCCAAGGCCCCAGGAGTGCAAGAGACCTGAAATTTACAACCAAAAAAAAATTTTATGTGCCCTTTGTCCCAAAGATCTTCATCCAAATTTGAAAAGAATCTGGAACTGGTGGTTATCAAGAAGAAGGAAAATGTTCAATTGTTAACGGACGGACGCACGACGACGACGACAGACCAATTGCACATGGTCACCTGAGGTTAGAGTTTACTCAGGTGACCTAAAAACTGATCTGAATATTCAATTTATCATCCTGCCAATCGTACTTACCCGTTGTTAAAGCAGAAATGTAGTTATATTGGAAAACAGCTGGGGTTAGACCAGCCCCTCTCCCCCTCTTCCACTAACCCAACAGCCTATCAACTGGTCAGAGCATGTATCTGTCTTATCTAAATGCTTGCTAAAACCATTGATTGATAAAAGGACCAACAACAAAAAAACCCACTTTAATTAAAGATACCTGGACATTAAAAAAAATTACCAGAGTGTCTAAGAGAGAGAGAGAGAGAGAGAGAGAATCCTTTAGAAAGAAAGTCATGTGGACAAGGTTCACTTTTTTTTTAAAATGTCAAAATAGACATACAACCGTGAAACCTTAAAATAAAGACTTATTACAAGATGATGTCTTGGTATAAAATAATGAATAATAGTGTCTAAATCCACAACATTGCTAAATAGATTTCAGCAAATTTAGAGTTTTAGAAGAAAATGGAATATATTTTAGAAAATTTTACATAAATTTTGCTTTTAATTGAAAACATGTAGCAAATGTTTGCCTTTGTACCATTATTATATTAAAGTGGCAGCTGATACAGGTGCACAGAATATTTGTACTATTAGAATTCAAAGGTTAACAAGACAACAACTTCAAGTGTGTGTTCTGTATCTTCTGAAGCAATATATTTTAAATGAGGAAATTGGGAATGATCATTTTAAACTCTGTGACCTTCTTGTGAACTTTGTCCTATGTAACAGTTGTTATAGTAACATTTAATAGGATCGTTTTCAAAATTCAAATGGTGTATAGTAAAATAAACAAGAGGCCCATGGGCCACATTGCTCACCTGAGTGACCTTGGCCCTCGTTCAGCAGTGATTTTAAAAAGAATTTTCATTTTATTCCTTTCCTTTAACAAAGGATGAATTGTACCAAGTTTGGTTGAATTTGGCCCAGTGGTTCTGGAGAAGATTTTCCTTTATATCAACATGTAAAACTTTGACCCCCCATTGTGGCCCTATGCTACCCCCGGGAGGAATGATCTGAACAAATTTGGACATACTTTAGTTTATATCATGAAGCTTTTAGATAAATATTGTGTCTTTTGGTCCAATGGTTCTTGAGAAAAAAATTTTCTCTATAAATGCACAATGTAAAACTGATCCCCTATTGTGGCCCCATCGTACCCACGGGGGTCATGATTAGAACAAACTTGAATTTCCACTATATCAGGATGCTTTCATATAAATTTCAGCTTTTCTGGCCCAGTGGTTCTTGAGAAGAAGATTTTTAAAGACTTTTCCTTTATATTTGCATGTAAAACTTTGATCCCCTATTGTGGCCTCACTGTATCCCTGGGCCAGGGGTCATGATTTGAACAAACTTCAATCTCTACTATATAAGGAAGCTTTCATATAAATTTCAGCTTTTCTGACCATTTGTCTCTGTTACATTGGCACCCACGTTGGGACCTGGGTTATCTCTGGCGGGTGAGAGATTGTCCTCAGTAATTCGCCCCACAGGCGTTGGCACTCCAGAAGAGTCAGGGACGACTCTTAAAAAGGAGGGAGACAATGTGGTAGTGGGAGATACAGGTCTTCCTACTAGTTATGGATAGTGGGTTAACCCTTTAGCTCGATCGGTAGAGCACTGGACTGTTGTGCCAGAGGACCCTAGTTCAAATCCCATCAGAGGCATGAAAAATGTCTCTGTTACATACAGTGAATATTTTATTGAATTAAAAAGACTTAAATCATATTGGCATTTCTGTGCTTGATAGTGGAATTTCAAATAAAATTTAACTCATATTTCTGTAGTGTAGCCAGATATTGTACACACTGGGATGTAAAATTTTCAGTAAAAGTTACTTTACTCATCTAGTGATGACAAAGTAATGGTGGCCGTCTCAAATGAGAGAAATATTCTCGGAAGGACGAAAAACAACAAAAAATCAATAATCATTTCGAATCATTATCCGTATTAAAATGCAAAGGATACCACAGCGATTGCCAATCAAACTATCAGTGGCACGTCCCTCCTCAGGACTGTACCTAATAAGCCTTTGGCCCTAGTCGTCCTCAACACGGCTAAAGATCGCAGATACAATGCATGTCTCAACAATTGATACGGAGTTTTATCCAATAGGCAACTACCACAGAGAGAATGCGATGACAAAGGTGCTCCCTATGTTAAAGGCAAAGATATGAACGAACAGTGAGCAGCCGTTAAGTCCTAAAATAGAAACAAAAACAAGAGTTGGCGCAATCACGGAACCTCGACACACCAGAGTGGGATCAGGCTTCCCTAGGAGGAGTAAAGCATCCCTTTGTTGACCGTTCACACCCGCCTGAGGCCCATAGTCTTGATCAGGTAACGGAGCAATCCGTAGTCAAAAATCAGTGTGTTGAAACGGCTTAACAATGGCTATGAAACACATCAGACAGCATTTGAACTTCATTGGTAGGTCAATATGGGAAACTAAATTGTTATAACGACCATAGAATTTTACGTAATGCTGCTTTTAAACGTGACCTGGTTGAAACCCCTGCAACAACAACCCTGCTGTAAGTAATTGCATCGAATCTAAACTGATAAACGCAGAACCAAGGCTCTTGGCGTATCGAATAAGTTGAGAGACATACACAAAATATGCATTGTGATGATGGAAATTGCTATATAATATGGAAGTTGACGATGAGAAGCTGAAAAATCCCATTTATCATAAAGTTGAGTAGTTATAGTTTTGCCGTTAATGTCAATGTTCAATAAAGTATCCAAGTACGAAGCAGACATGGAAACTCTGGGGTGTCTTTATTTCTAGTTCGTTGGATATATTGAATCGACATATGAATGGAAATCATTATTATTTTTATAAATTAAAACATCTTCAATATATCGAAATATCACCTTCATCACCCTGACCATTAGCATTTGACTCACACTAGTTTGCACAGGACTGGATGCCATCCTATGCTCCTCAAGATGATTATTATCGTTTCATGACATTTCAGAATGACGGATCATCTTCGGGCCAGTTCCCAAGATGGCTTTCTGAAACACACATCGGCATCATTTCTCTACTGCTGTAATGCGCCTTTAAACAATCTGAAAATGGCTATTCATGTACCAACTAGAAGCGATAGGACCTGTTGAACTCAGCACGTCTCCATGCAAGAACAAAGTGTGAAAGGTCTTCATTCAGGAGACGCTATTCGCGAATAAAGATGCACTCTGTTTCTTACACCAAAGAATCCCCTCAGGGGCTCATTAGCATGCTTTACAGGCGCCTGCACACAGAGTTTCGGTCTCAACATATTCTGAAGAAGACCAAGTATGTGCAAACATATCGACATCCATCGATCACCCATACCTTTCAGTTAATGAAATTCGCCTAGCTAGGCTCAGTAACCTCTTCTTGGATGCCGAGTAATTTCGTGGATCGACAATGCAACTACAAAATGCCGATCTATCAAAGAGAATTCAAACAACACCATACATACGACCAACACCAAGACGAAGGTATCCAAGCAAACTGAATGAGTATAGCAGCGAAAAACGGATCAGTATACTCTGACTAGAACGCAGATTGAAATTTTCTTCCACCTGTACTACCTTAAAAGACTCTGAGCATAACAAACAGAAATCATCACACACTCAAGGATTCTTTAACCAGGCCAGGGATAATACGTGTGTGTTCGCCATGCTCAGAATGAGACGTCTTACATCGCGTGGTTTGATGCATGTCCAAAATGTACTGTTATACTGCGAACTGATTGTGGGATCCAGAAATAGAGGAACCCTGTGCTACGTTTTGGGTAACTCACTGTTTCAATACCTGAGAGCATTTCTGAGCATGATCAATTCTTGAATCAGGACAAGCTTCTGACAAATAAGTTGATGCTACAGGTATTTCAACAGCCTCGTTTAAAGTCAGCATTTTGCAAATTACTGATCTTGTTTGCAAATAGACCAGCCGTTATGGTCGCATTGTTGCCTGGGTGTTTCATTACAACGTTAGACAATTTTTTACATTGATTTTGACTACGGATTGGCTTCATTTGCCTGATCAAATTGAAGGACCGCGACGATGTGTCTGATCAACAGTAGATGCTTTTTTTTTCCGCCTCTGGTGTGTACAGGTGTTCGTTTTTGCCCTAACTTCTCTTGTGGGATTCATGAAATTGAAATTGACAACTGTTCGATATTCTTCACTTTTCATACAAAGTGACTGAAAGAGACAGTATTGGTCCAGCAGACTTAGAAACGATAGTTTCTGGCCGTTATTAGCTGGTAAAAAACTAGGAAGATCTGCATGAATGAAGCAGAATAGGATGAAACACGAGTGGGGAAGAACACGACTGAGGAGGCAGCGAAGTATACAGTAAGCACCAGCGGTTGTACAAACTGAGACGTTCGTCTCGCTCGGTATCTTGTGGCAGACTCTAGCAACCAGAATTGGGCCAACATCACATCAGGCACCGCACTAACAAGAGAGGCGGTCATGAACGCAGATATCAGTATTTTGAGTTTGACGGATGCAAACAATAATCATGTTTCTCTTCAGTAAATATAAAAAAAAGATACTCCAATTATATTTTACTCTGCAATTTGTACATGACTTGGGCAAGGAAATCAACTACTATAGTATGTAAAGTTAAGATCGACTCAAAATTCTGCTAACAATAAACTAGTAAACTACGAATCTTTTTTTTTTTTTTAATTCATTTTATTTTATCTATCTATTTATTTTTGGATCAGGGTTAAGAAGTCATTAAACAAATAAAATACATTTATCAAGTTTCTTTTCCTTAGTGGTTAGGTACTCGATTTTGATCAGTGTATCATAAAATAGAAAATCTTCTTTCTTTCAAATTTTACTTGAGAAAACTTGATGAATTTGTGATTTCCATGTAGCCGTTGGGGTCCGTTATATATCTACTCATCCTCATCGTTATGATAGATTTCAATGACAGGTCATACTCCAATTTTGATAAATTAATCAATAAAATTCCATTCCTTTGTTTGTGTCAGGTTAGTCAGAAAGCATTTCAACTCCAGCTGAACTGCAGAATTCGAAAGTCAAGGTTTATTCACTATGAATTTTCATAAGACATTGACAATTCATTAAATACATGCGCGATTTTCACAAAAAAAAAAAAGAAGAGTTCTCTGTTTAGAACTATCCATAACAGTTTTCCAAGGATGTACATTCAGCATCCAAATATATAAAAAAAACTGAAAAATGAGTTTAATTCAAAGGGACACTTTATATAATCTGGACCAGAGAATGCTTTTTGTTTGTGAAAAATGTAAAATACCCCTGCTTTCTTTTAGTACTTTCAGTAATTTGATTAATTTTAAAAGCGATTTTTTAAAGCGAGGCCAACTACTAACAAAAGTATCACTAAAGTCATATGTTGACTGATTTGTTTTCGTACCCTTGTTAGAACTGTCATTTTCTATTAGATTTTGACTAGGGTAATCCCGTTACTTTATTTCGACTACGGGCCTCACGGCAGGTGTGACTGGTCAGCAGAGGATGCTTACTCCTCCATGGCACCTGATCCTCGATCTGCCTCACTCGAGTATATTCTTCTGTTGATCTTATTATGCCCTTACACTCGAGATGTTGTATAACATTTTTAATCCGTGACTCTCATATTCTTCATGTACGGTGCAGATTTCTTGATATAACAGTCGATGTTACCACAGGGGCTCGTCACATATTGACTTCTCTCTATAAAGTTTACACTTACGATATAACATGTTCAATTCCTGTCATTTCTGACATAACAAAAAAAAGTTACCAGACACGCCAGTGTGTTATTTACACTTCGCCTGATTTGTATTTACAAAGACCGGCCCTTTACATCATTCAGTAAAATGTGTGCTTGGCCTCGATGTACAAAAAAATATAACCAAACTGAATTTTGTTGCAGTCAGATGTTTATTGAATAAATAAGGAAAAAAAATCTTTGATATGAAATAAAAAGTGTTTGCTTTTTACAGCCTGTTCCTCTTTTAGACTTCTCACCTCGAAACCGGAAGTAAACAATGTCTTTGTTATGTGATTGAGTAAAGAAAAGAATGAGTATACCCTCTGCTGATGTAAACAATCACAGAAAGAAGCAACTACTTATTGGCATAAATGACATCTGACACAGTTAAGGGAAATTCAAAATGTGCGCTGTATAAAGTAATTATTTCATCGTCAATCGTAGATTTTATAAGATTTTGTATTCTGACAGTTTTATACATAATCTTGAGGATACGTGTGGGAATCTAGCTCTTGACCGTTAGACTATAATACGACGCATCATAAGTGAAAACGGGGAGGTAAAGCGTATGTTCATCATTTTGGAAATTCAACAAACATTAGATTAGGCCTAGAAGTCTTATCTTAACCTCGCAGTACCTAACGGCCTCATGTTATCTTCGAAGTCTCATTAGGGATCAAGGTATTACGATTTATTCGCGGGTTAGTAGGATATTAAAATTCTATATATGGCTTTCAGAACTCCTCAGTCTGATCTCCATCCGGAGATGGAACAATCTTTTTCGTTTCTCAGAATCAGTGTTTCTCTCCCCTGTTCTGTTGCGAGATCGCAAATAAGCCATAAGAGTAGTTGTAAGATGTGCTAAGTTCTGGTGACTCGGCTCCCTCATCATATATATAACCTGGTGTCCGGAGCGACATCTCGCCCATGGTTTGTTGAACTCAGAACGTTCTAATCTGCCGAATAAGGGTACAGTAGTTTTTTTTCTAAAAAAGTTATTTCACAACTACAAATTTTAATAGTGCAAATGGTTTAACTAGGCTACGGCAGGTAACTCCATTAGACTGTCAGAAACTATAAATAGACAT